>JARQOC010000002.1:173439407-173742783 GCA_033576535.1 Allobates femoralis
CTAGCTGCCTAGTTGTACCTGGCTGGCAAAGAAAAATGCGGCGAAGCCCCACGCCGTTTTTTTTCTTGTCAGCCAGGTACACCTAGGTAGTTGGGGGTGGATGGCAGCTCCTAGCTGCCTAGTTGTACCTGGCTGGCAAAGAAAAATGTGGCGAAGCCCCACGCCGTTTTTTTTCTTGCCAGCCAGGTAGACCTAGACAGCTGTGGGCTGCCATCCACCCCCTACTACCTAGGTGTACCTGGCTTGCATGAAAAAACGGCATATGTCTTCACCACATTTTTCTTTGCCAGCCAGGTTTAACTAAGTCAGCTGGGGGTGGATGGCAGCTCCTAGCTGCCTAGTTGTACCTGGCTGGCAAAGAAAAATGCGGCGAAGCCCCATGCCGTTTTTTTTCTTGCCAGCCAGGTACACCTAGGTAGTTGGGGGTGGATGGCAGCTCCCAGCTGACTAGTTGTATGTGGCTGGCAAGAAAAAAATGGCATGTGGCTTTGCTGTATTTTCCTTTACTAGCCAGGTACAACTAGGTCGCTGGTAGCTGCCATTCACCCCCAACTACCTAGGTGTACCTGGCTGACAAGAAAAAAAACGGCGTGGGGCTTCGCCGCATTTTTCTTTGCCAGCCAGGTACAACTAGGCAGCTGGGAGCTGCCATCCACCCATAGCTGACTTAGTTAAACCTGGCTGGCAAAGAAAAATGTGGTGAAGACAGATGCCGTTTTTTCATGCAAGCCAGGTACACCTAGGTAGTAGGGGGTGGATGGCAGCCCACAGCTGTCTAGGTCTACCTGGCTGGCAAGAAAAAAAACGGCGTGGGGCTTCGCCACATTTTTCTTTGCCAGCCAGGTACAACTAGGCAGCTAGGAGATGCCATCCACCCCCAACTACCTAGGTGTACCTGGCTGACAAGAAAAAAAACGGCGTGGGGCTTCGCCGCATTTTTCTTTGCCAGCCAGGTACAACTAGGCAGCTGAGGGCTGGAATCCCCAGCGTAGGGAGGCCCAAGCGTTCTGGGCCACCCCCGCTGAGAATTGCAGCTCGCAGCCGCCCCAGAAAATTGCGCATTTATAGAAGCGCAATATTCTGGAGCTGTACCCAGCTCTTCCAGCTGCCCTGTGGCGGTGGCAGACTGGGTAATAAGGGGTTAATGCCACCTTTCTTTTAGCAGCTGGCACTAAGCCCGAGATTTATAATGTCATGCCAATGTTAGACACGGCCATTATGAATCTCTATTTAGTAGTAAAGAAGACACAACACCGAGAAAATTTTTTTTATTACAACAAAAAACACAAACACGTATTTTGACTCCATCTTTATTACTCCCACATACCCATCCAGGATCCTGGTAGAGGTCCGTCCGTTAGTGAAGATTCCCTAAAAATTATATTTGAAGGCTCGTGCAGTGAAGGGGGAGAGTTCATGGTCTGTGTCACCTGAGGTCGGATAAAGCAATGTGTTTCTCTGACCTCATGTGAAACTTCCCACTTCACAGCGTGACCCACAAAGAGTGAGTTTTCTGTTACCGATGTGAACAGGGTGACATCAGTGTAGATCACCTGAGGTCAGATAGAGTGACGAGGATTAACTCTGACCTCAGGTGAAGTTTACTGCGTCACCCAGGTCCCAGCGTTACACAAAACTCACAGACCCTCTCACCCTCAGTCTCTCTCTCTACAAAATATATATATATACACATGCACACACACACACACACAAGTATGTATACACACACATGCACACACACACACAAGTATGTATACACACACATGCACGCACACACACACACATGTAAGTATACACACACATGCACGCACACACGTAAGTATACACACACACACACATGCACACACACACATGCACACACACACGTAAGTATACACACACATGCACACACACACGTAAGTATACACACACATGCACACACACACAAGTATGTATACACACACATGCACACACACACAAGTATGTATACACACACATGCACGCACACACACACACACACAGACACACACACGTAAGTATACACACACATGCACACACACACACACCAAGTATGTATACACACACATGCGCACACACACAAGTATGTATACACACACATGCACGCACACACACACACAGACACACACACGTAAGTATACACACACATGCACACACACACACACACACAAGTATGTATACACACATGCACGCACACACACACAAGTATGTATACACACACATGCACACACACACACACGTATACACACATGCACGCACACACACACACGTAAGTATACACACATGCACACACACACGTAAGTATACACACACATGCACACACACACAAGTATGTATACACACACATGCACACACACACACATGCACGCACACACACACACAAGTATGTATACACACACATGCACGCACACACACACGTATGTATACACACACATGCACACACACACACGTATGTATACACACATGCACACACACACACACACACGTATGTATACACACACATGCACACACACACACAAGTATGTATACACACACATGCACGCACACACACACAAGTATGTATACACACACATGCACGCACACATGTATACACACACATGCACACACACACGTAAGTATACACACACATGCACACACACACACGTAAGTATACACACACATGCACACACACACACGTATGTATACACACACACACGTAAGTATACACACACATGCACACACACACACGTATGTATACACACACACACACGTAAGTATACACACACACATGCACACACACACACGTAAGTATACACACACATGCACACACACACACACGTAAGTATACACACACATGCACACACACACACATGCACGCACACACACACACACAAGTATGTATACACACACATGCACGCACACACACGTATGTATACACACACATGCACGCACACACACACGTATGTATACACACACATGCACGCACACACACACGTATGTATACACACACATGCACGCACACACACACACACACAAGTATGTATACACACATGCACACACACACGCAAGTATACACACACATGCACACACACACACACACACACGTAAGTATACACACGCACACACACGTAAGTATACACATGCACACACACACACGTAAGTATACACATGCACACACACACACACGTATGTATACACACGCACACACACACACACACACGTATGTATACACACGCACACACACGTAAGTATACACATGCACACACACACACACACGTAAGTATACACACACATGCACACAACACACGTAAGTATACACACACACAATCTAACTATACATATGTGCATCTATATATATATAGATGCACATATGAAATGTGCCTAATCAAAGTGAATGTATATATGTGTGTGTAATCCATATGTACATGTGGATTACACACACATATATATGTGCTGGTTTGGGAGGGAGAGGGCCGCAAATACTCACCTTCCGAAGACGCTCCCGATCGTTGCCTAGCGACGCCGGGACTCGGCTTCGGCTTCACCCGGCGCACTACGCATGCGCGGACCGGAAATGACGCGGTCTCCGGCCGCGTCATGAAGAGCGGGGCGGGAAGATTCCACTGGGCTCCCCGCTCTTCAAATCGATAATGCCGCCCATTAGGGCGTTAGGAAGGGAGCGAGGCGGGGGGAGCGCGGCTCTGGGGACACCGCCCTGCAGACAAGAGCCGACAGGAACGCCCCACAGACGGAGAAATTGTAAGTTTATAAAGTGTTTTATTCACCTTATATAAAGCACTATTAGGTCAGGCAGGTATGGTTAGGGAGCTAGTTAGGGTCTGTAGGGGCAGGTAGTGATAGTTTAGGGGCCATAGATTAGGTGACAGGTTCCCTTTAAAGGTAATCTGTCACCAATTTTTGCTATCCAATCTGAGAGCAGCATAATGTAGAGACAGAGATCCTGATTCCAGTGATATGCCACTTACTAAGCCGCTTGCTGTTATTTTGATAAAATTACTGTTTTCTCTGTTGCAGATTTAGCAGTTATTTGCTTGTGGAGCGCCATAACCCACTCCACTGATTGGCAGTTTTGTTTACACTGTAATCGGTGGTGGGGGCAGGGTTACACAAAGCTCATGAATATGCTGGACTACCTGTCAGCAGGACAAGTAGTCCTAATGTGTGGCTGATTATACAGTGAGAATTAATCAAAACTACACTGAGTATCCCAGTGACAGCAAATCACAGGAGTCAGTATCTCTGGCACTACATTATGCTACTCTCAGATTAGGTTGCAAAAACCTAGAGACAGATTTCCTTTAACATTAATCAAACAAAGCACCTTATACCTTGGAGACTATCCCTTTAAATTGGGTTAAAATGACTTGGGACAAATATATTTATCTTCAAGATCTAGTTGAAAAAAAAAAATCAGGCAAAAAATTGCCTGATCTGCCAGATGCCAGAACACTTACGGCAAGACTGCGTTCGGCCTAATGCATTGCCTATGGGACTTGCCATGATTCGGCCAATCCGGCACTGGCGGTAACGGACAAAAAACACTGCTAACAAAAATCTGCCAAAATCAGATACACCCGGATCAGGCGCCCCCTAACATGGGAGTCTATGGCGCCGAATCTGACAGAAAATTGGATCTGGCTCCCGGACACTGAGGCACAGCGTTGGCCGATGCTGAACTTCAGCACCGTGGAGATCTCCCCACTGAGATTTCACGACCGTGGCCAGCTCCCGGCTAGCCACGATTTTGAAATTTCAGCAGTGGACAGCTCCTGTAGCTGCCGATTCCGGCAGAAAACAGGACGGGAGGGCATATTTGTCCAGGGCTGTCAGGTTCTGTCCAGTGCTTCCTACAAAACACCAGACAGAACCTGACAGGGAAAAAACGTGGTGTGAAGCCAGCCTTACTGGTGGAGGCTGGAGCTTATATGCAAAAAAAAAAAAAAAAAAAAAAACAATTGCTGACCGGCTCAATTTAAATGGACACATGGAAAAAAACACTACTCACATTTCAGATCAAATGCAGCGCACCCATCTCTTATTTTAGATAAATTCAGCACATCACAGGCTCTGTTCACAAAGTAAACTCATTCTCAAAATGTATCCATCGCATTACCGATTCATGCAGCAGCAGAGGGGCCTCACTGATAAGTCCTGGTCTTTTTGGTGTCAATTTTTAGAACAAAAGTGCAGAATGCAGCAAATCCCAAAACAGACAGACCTAAAATCAGTAGGACCCCTCTTCTTTTAGCATCAGATAGTGGAAGGATCCTTTTTGGTGTGCATTCTGTAGCTAAAGCGAAACAGACAAATGGAACTGTATAACCGTCTATTGTGTAAGGCTCTGCCCACATGCCAAAACAGCACACACAACACTTATACATTAGACATATACAGCACACAGCGTGTGTCGATTTTAGATATCACTGCTAAACACCCAAATATATATTTCATCATAGTAATACTTATATGGATGCCTTTCACTTCTGGGGAAGCATGCCCAAAACACACCTCAGCCGTGCCTGCTTTCCAGCAAAGTCACTTCTACACCATGCGTTAAAAATGTCACAATCTACACCATGCGTTAAAAATGTCACAACTTCCAAAGCCAGGTCCATTTTCTTTCTTTTTTGTCCAGGCCCCTAATGAAAGTACCACCAACACTGCCCAGGTGACAGTACTGGTAAGATGCCTTTATTTTTAGGCCATTTTCCAGTACTATTGTGACCCTTTTCTTTTGTCCCATTTTCTTAATATACTTCTGGCTATGTACTCTTATTATCTGTCAGAAGCTTGTCAATACCATTATTATTGTAGCTTTCATCCTTCTGGGCTGCAGACTGGATTAGGACCAATTGAGCAGGACACGTGACTGATGGGGCTTAGAGGAGAGTGAAGTTGTGATCCAGGCATGTGTGCTCAGACTGCTGTCACTCACAGAGAGGCAGCAGCGCCCCCACCAGTGACGTGTCCTGTTCAGTTAGCCCTAATCCAGTCTGCAGCCCAGAAGGATAAAAGAGAATGCAAAGGCAGTACCGAACACATACATACTGAAGTGAACCCAGCGCTGATTATCCGCATGTGTTCATACCCAAAACTCCATAGGCAATCATTACAGACTTGGCCGGACATAGGAAAAGGAGATTTTTGTGTACTCACCGTAAAATCCTTTTCTCTTAGCCTCTAATTGGGGGACACAGACCGTGGGTGTTATGCTACTGTCCACTAGGAGGCGACACTAGGCAATATCTGAAAAAGAGTAATTGACTCCTCCTCCGTAGCATACACCCCCTGGCTGGGCCCTTACCCGACCAGTTTTGTGCTAAAGCAGTAGGAGAAGACGACAGTGACAAGAAACAGGCCAGACAAGGGCGACTATATATGACGCCAAAGGACCGTAGAGCCGAACAGAAAGACAATATGAGCTCAACGAATGTAAAGCCTAAAGAAAAGGCATGTATACAGGAAAGCATTTAAGATAGAACAATACCCACAAAGCCCGATACGTACAACAGGGTGGGAGCTGTGTCCCCCAATTAGAGGCTAAGAGAAAAGGATTTTACGGTGAGTACACAAAAATCTCCTTTTCTCCTTCGCCTCATTGGGGGACACAGACCGTGGGACGTCCTAAAGCAGTCCCTGGGTGGGTAGAGAATATGGTCATAAACACTTTAAAAACAAAAAAACGCACTACCGAGGTGGTACCCAGAGTTGCGTTTGGTAACGCTTGAGTATAGACGTCAAAATGATTACCGAAAACAAAGACTAACTCAGGTGGCAAGTGAGCACACCTGTTTGTACATAGACCTGGCACCAACGAACCAGGATACTCCTTCCCTAGGAATAGAGAAGCTTGGTATGCAGTAACCAAAAACGATACTATTTCTAGCCAGCAGTGCTAAGGTAGTAGACCCGTGACCAGGATACCTGGCATAGTCCCATGGTATCATTCCGAGGGAAAAAAGACCTAAAGAGTTCGGCCTCTGCATGTGTGGAAATGTCCATACAGGAAAAAAGGTGTGACAGAGAACCGAGCGTACCCAACATTATTCACTGCCCCGGCGCCAGGCACAGGGATGGCAAGGAAAAAGGATTTGCAGATGAGATGAAAAAAACCCATCTTCATAAGGGCGACCGCGTTGGTCAAAACCACAGTCTAAGGTGGAGTAAAGGCTGCTAATAGGAACCGCCACAGCCAAACAGTATGAACCGGCAATGGAAGCGTCTCCAGAACGACACATACTTGTGGGAACAGCATAAAGAAACTTGTTGAGAAAGACAACAAAATTTTTGGAAATAAACAACTCAGGTCTCTGGCAATAGGACCAAAGGGAGAATCACCAATAAACACCTGTGAACGAACCGGTAAGGGAGGCCAAAAAACCAAGGGCATACCCAGGAAGAAAGCCACTACGCGTGGAAGACCACTGCGAGTGAGAAGTAGGTCCTCCCTCATATACACACACATATATAATAAACATCCATGCTGCCATGGGTGCCCAAATGTACTAAATGTGAGAGACAAGAACCCCCAAAACTATGGGGTGTGCCGGGGAGGACAGGACATCAACCGTCTGGCAGAAATGAATCATGAACAGTAAACCTAGACAGAGTACAAGTTGACATCTGCTGTCAGCGACATGTCGAAGTAGGTCAAGCCCCTGGACTGTCTGGGTGGAAAGTGGGCCCAAAGGAGAGAGGACCCTTCGTTGGATGTGATTGTGCGTGCTTCCTGTAGGATATGCAGATAGAAACATACAAGGGAAAGAACTGTATTCAGGAGCGGATTATCGTATCCGTCCTCAGCCTAGAGAACTCGAGGAAGCCAAGAACCGATGAAAAGGAAAAAACCACCAATCAACGACAGTCCGACAGGAGAAAGACTGCTCCACTGGGGAAAGGGTTTGCCCAGTATATCCATGACTGTTGAAGTTGGCTACCTGGTGAATAACGTGACAACCAAGATGTATTTAGCTTCGTCAAATGGAACTGATGAACCATCCATAGTCCGGGAAAAATACAGGCGAGAGGAACTATGACTGAAGATTAGCAAGATGCCTGTACCCGGCACGGACCGGGCACCTTAGCGTTGGTAGGCAGCTGTGCTTACCACTAGGGCACAGCACCTAATATATCGTTTCCAAGCGCAACCTTGTAGCTCCAGTGGATAGCTTCTCAAGCGATCTGGGAGGAAAGACCCTCTCTGCCTAGGTGAAGGCGTATAGAATACAGCCGGTTCTGAATGGCGTGCCAATATCCTGCTCTTTTCCCGGGTGGCAGAGCTGTACTCAGTATGCCTGATGTGATCCAGCTGGTTTGGGGATCATTAGTGCGCTAAAACCCAGGGCCATTGGCGGCTGGGGAGACTGCAGTAGTATCAGGAACTGTGCCATACAGCCTGTGGCATTGCTTCAGCTGTTGTGATGGTCTTCAGTATGCTGCAACCCAGGAGCCGGAGGCGACTGGGGAGATCGAAAACTGGCCCGGAGCTATGCCATCCGCCGTAAACTCAGATATCCATTGTGAGGAGATTGATGTTGAGCGTCTGTGGCAAGCAGTTTTCAGGGGAGATCGGAACGCATAGGAACCGTCGCCCAGGCCTTTATCCATCGTGGCAGGGGGAGATCGGAACGCATAGGAACCGTCGCCCAGGCCTTTATCCATCGTGGCAGGGGGAGATCGGAACGCATAGGAACCGTCGCCCAGGCCTTTATCCATCGTGGCAGGGGGAGATCGGAACGCATAGGAACCGTCGCCCACGACTGCATCAGTCATAGTAGGGGGAGAACGGAACGCATAGGAACCGTCGCCCACGACTGCATCCTCGACTGCATCCATCACGGCAGGGGGAGATCGGAACGCATAGGAACCGTCGCCCAAGGCGTCATCCATTGTGGTCGGAGGAGGTACGAGGAGATAACAGTTTCCGTTTGTAGTGGTATGCGGGAAATCAGTGCGCTAAGGTATCGTCGCCCTCAGTAGACGCAACCTCCGGGAATGGCGAGACATTCCGGGAATGGCGAGACAACTGGGTGAAACAAAAAAGGCCGTTGTTAGAGGTCAGAAACCCTATGTTCCTCTGGGAGAATAGCCGGTTAGGCAGTGCCAGGACGAAGCTCCTGCATCCTGAAGTCTCAGTGTGCCTGCAAACAAGGAAAAACCTGTGATGGATTCCGTAGGGGCAGGTTCTGCCTTACTAACGTGTGCCAAACGCCCATCCTGAAGGAAAAAACTTCTGCAGCCATTACGTCCGTACAATGGTTGCTGCATGAATGAGGGCATGCAAGCTAGATTTAGGAGATCTAGGACCAGGCGTCGCTTGCGTAGGGCGGTGTGCTGAGGGAGAGAGCGACTTAGTTGTGCTGTGCAACTGTTGAAGGGACTTCCGAGTGAGGAAGAACGGGGACCGTACACACGGCCATGCTGCGTACCGGACGGCCCACCTGAGAGTCATGCGACCAGAGTTGGGTCTGTGTAGATTAAGGACACCAGCAGATCCTGCTTTAGGTTGGTACTTTTCATAGCACTTGCACCCGTTTTCTCAAGTCACCTGCTATGGACAGGTGTGGCGAGTGGCCGCAGGTCCATTTGTACCGCGTCTTGCATCCCAGCATTTTGATGTTTTGTAGCTTGGGGAGGTAGGCAAGGTAGGCTCCTGATGCCTCAACCTCGACCAGAGTCTCCATCAGAAGGAGAGGAGGAAGAAGAAAAAAAAACCTACAGCACTCTTAACCATGACCCAGCACCCCGCCAGAGGGTAGCTGAGTAAGGAGTGTGGAATATAACCAGGGGTTTTAACGCCAAAAACTGCACCTCAACAGAGGGGAGCTGAGGGAGGAGCATGCAAGGAGCCTCAGGTGCCAGAGAACCGTCCTTGAATCCTCTGTGTGAGAGGGGATAGTGATCCTCGAAAACCTGCGTCTCCAGAGTCCGGAGGGGTCCAGGATCGAAGAGGAACCGTCCATCGTGAGAACGCTTGGCCCTCTCGTAGGAGCTGAGTACATATTCTTTGCAGGAAGATCAGCTGTGTTCCTAGGCCGGGTGATTGACCCGGAGTCGTGGAAACCAATGGTGAGGGAACCACACCTAGTCCCTGTTGTCCTACCAACGGTAAAGCTCATCAAACTATTGCTCCTGAGAGTGATCCCTTGTTAAATAGGAACCCTGGTGAGATAGCGAGGACAGCTGGGGCCCATGACTACCGTCTAGAGAACCTGGAGACCCGGCATTGTAGCCGTCCGTCAGAGGCCCAACTGTTGGCACGGAGGAAGGATGGCGGACAGACATAGAGAGGTTTCAACGTCTATGCAGCTGCCCAATGTGGGTGGCAAAGGAAGAACGTGACAATGTCATGCAGTCTTGAAACATGACGACTGCAACAGTACCCCCAGCTGCGGGGGTGATGGGTGAGTATGACTGAGAAGAGAAAGAGTCTCCACTTCAACCCAGCATCCGATCTAGAAGAACATGTCGGACAGCTGAAGGGAATCTCGCTTCCTTCTGAGTACCCCACTGTGGATGATCTGGGAAGGAGGATGTTGGGCCATTAGGGGCAAAGCCTTATGAGGCCTGGACAAGCTGTCCACATTACAGCATTACTACATAGAACTCCTGATCAAACCACATTGCCTTATTCTATAGGCACAGTATCCTCAACCGAAGTCCTCGCTTGATATACCCCTCCAGGTGGGAGAGGTCTTTGTCTATGGGAACAAGCTAAGTGCAGCTTAATCTCCTGCTGTCTGCAAAGACTCAGTGTAAACATACACAGCCTGAGGGTGGGGGTGAGAGAGGAGCAGCAGGGATGAACTGCTGCATATGTACTGCTGACTGAAGAGAAAAACACAGTAGAAAACATACCACAGAAAAACCTATGCATGAATGGTCTTCACATGGGTACATGTGAGACACACTGTGCATAATAGGATTCATGCATTAGGCATTCCCGGAGGAGCCCTATCTGTAGGGCTCCTGTTATAACTGAACTGCTCCCTCAGACTTCCCCCCTTAAAAAAGGCAACGGTGGGGAACCTGGAACTTAAAGAACCGGCGCCAAAAAAACGCTCGGCTCAGCACCTGCTAGAGCGGTGCTGCTATTCAGAGCCCCCATCCTAGCTGCGGTCCGTGGGCAGCGGCTCCGGTCGGAGCAGATTCAACACTGGAGAGGGTGTGGTAAACAGCGCAGGTCTCGCGGGGAGCGAGGAGCGCCAAACCACAGGCCCGCCTCCCGCATGACGCGCTCTGCGATGTAATCGTGGGGGCGTGCGGGGGGCGTGGCGGCCAGCGCTAGGCCGAAGCCGGGGCCTAGATTAATTCTCGGCCCCGAAAAACAGTGGGGGCCGGCGCGGAGGACTAAAAAGTCCCCGCAGGAGGAAGCAAAGGAGAACCACGGACCCCAAAAAGGGGTCCCTGATGACGAGGCCATAAGGGGGGCTGTGGATGCCTTAGGATTCGTTCTGCATCCACAGGCAGGGAAAAGACAGGGGAAACATGCAGGCGCACGGGGGGGGGGGGGGGGGGGAAGGAGGCAGGCAAGGAGCCCTCATGGTCCCTGTGTGCTCCATCCGGAGCCCTGCACTCCCTTCTGTGACCGGATCCCTCCGGTCAGCAAGTCTGCTGCAGCCTCCGGAGGACCCTGTGGCAGGTCAGAACCCTGCAGCCTCCGGAGGACCCTGTGGCAGGCCAAAACCCCGCAGCCTCCGGAGGACCCTGTGGCAGGCCAGGAACCCTGCAGCCTCCGGAGGACCCTGTGGCAACATACCTGGAACCTCGACCCGAGACCGGGGAGGTTAGCTCTCCCATGAGCTATCCAACATGGTCCCCTGACCATGTGCAGATGAGGAAGGAGTATGGTGCAACAGCCTTGACTCGCATCCTGGCGAGTATGAAGGCTGCAATACTCCTCCCTGTAATGTCCTCTTGAGAGGAAAGGAAAAAAAGTAAAAAGTAAAGAAAAAAAGTAAGAGAAAAAATAAAGAGGTCTGCACTCCTAAGACACCAAGCAAAAACTGGTCGGGTAAGGGCCCAGCCAGGGGGTGTATGCTACGGAGGAGGAGTCAATTACTCTTTTTCAGATATTGCCTAGTGTCGCCTCCTAGTGGACAGTAGCATAACACCCACGGTCTGTGTCCCCCAATGAGGCGAAGGAGAAAACAGTGTAATGAAAGAGAGAGAGCGAGAGACACACACACACACCCCAATACAGAAAAATAAAAAACTGCTGTGGTGATTGCGCTGATATGTGGATGGCAGTGCGTCTCCATTGACTTGAATGCATTGTTTGTGCTCTTCAGGATGCTTGCGTATGAAGCATCCTCAGATGCACAAAAATGCAACAAGTTGCATTCGGAGAGTACTTAGACAAACTGCATCTGAATGCAGACGCAAGCGAATGCAGCCAAATGCAAGTACCATGTGACCTTATGGTAAACATAGGAACGCTGTAAGAATGCGTTTGTGAACACTGTAGTGAACGCAAATGTGAAACTGGCCTTACAGGAATGAGATTTTCATGCATTGAACTCATGTGGAGTCATATGCCAGTGTGACTCTGGCCTTATTATGAGGGTCTGCTGTATCTTGTAGTGCTTGGGCACTGTGACATAATGTTGATAAGGAAGGCTACTTTTATTCTGTGATGTTAAATAGGGAGCACCCAAGCTCTTTTAACCATTTCACTGTTGGGGGTCAACATATACATGAGCATCTAGTGGGTTAGGAGGCCATGGTCCATGCCAATATCAACCGTGGCAATCAGGGAATGCTATTCACTTACATCTCTGGTCAGTAAATAGGTATATTGAAGGTCATTTAGCAGTTAAATAGGTTGTCCACTATTCATCTTTTATAGTTCCAGAACTAAAAGTAATAAAACAAGCATTACTTCAATTCACATTATGTAAATATAATAAACCATCTGTATAATCCCCCCTCCCTCAGCTTCCTAGTGTGCTTTGTTACCTCAAGTAGCTCAGGTAGTGACACATTCCCAACATTACCACAAACTACACAGATCTTACATAAATAGATCATGTGGTAATATGTGAAAGTGTCCCTACTGCAAGAATCCGGAGGTAACAAAGAGCGCTTTTTTTTTGTTAACATCATTGAGCAGCTCAGAGAGGGTTGTAGGAAAGTAAATCCAACACGATCACTTGTGGTCACATTGTTTCTGTCCAGCTTGTTCTCCTATTCATGCTATTTGGCTGCCTTCACACTTGCAGATGCATCTGCAGCGTTTTGCAGATGCATCTGCAAGTATCAGCATGCAGACCGCGGCCCCTATGTTTATAATAGGGCGCACCGCGGTCTGAATGCTCTCATTCATTCCTATATGTGAGCCGTAAGCAGGCGTATGCCTGCTGACAGATCACACTCTCCCCGCCCGCACTATGGACGCAACATCTCGCGTCCATAGTGCGGGCGGGAGAGTGTGATCTGTAAGCAGGCATACGCCTGCTTACGGCTCACATATAGGAATGAATGAGAGCATTCACACCACGGCCGCGGTCTGCATGCTGATACTTGCAGATGCATCTGCAAAACGCTGCAGATGCATCTGCAAGTGTGAAGCCAGCCTTTGAAGGACGAATCAGTCTCCATATTGCTCCTGGGTGAATGAGGTATAGAAAAATGAGGTAAATAAATGCCTTATTGTATTTAAAATAATGTATGGTAAACTGCTAGTTCTAGAATTATACTAGATGAATAGTGGCCAACTCCTTTATGAACAATTTTCAATCGGTCTATATTAGAATAAATAAAAATTATTCCCATCTTCCCAGCGCTATTTTTTTTTTTTTTTGGCCCCTGTGGCAATTCCAGAATCCAATTTTTGGATTATCATGACAATCAGGATTATGCACCATACAACTAAAGCATCTCTCCAGCAGATTTTGTTTCTTCATCCCTATAGTGGTGCTTTAAATTTAAGTCCCCTACACCCGTTCTTATACTCACTCTTGTGTCTTCATCGTTTTTTGGCATCGCTCCAGTCCTGAGTCGTCATGTTGACTGGCCGGAAGACAGAAGTTACAACACAAGTGCTCAATACAAGTCTATGAGACCAAGAACAAGGCGAGAACAAGGCTCTTGTAGACTTGTATGAGTAGTGACAGAAAAAGACAGCGGCAGGTGAGTATAAGACATGGGGTAGGGAACTTAGACTCAAAGTACCACTTCAGTGTTGAAAAAAAAACACTGAATTGGTGATTTAATTAGCAGTCCCAATTCCTGCTCTGTTAGAATGGTCCATCAAGTCACAATGGCCTCAGGTTACCATGTTTTCAACTTACAATGACATTCTGAGCCACTAAAACCACATTCAATTCTCAATGATAGACAACAGCTATTGATGGTGCCATGGTTGATGAGATCCAGTCAATCAACGTATGCATTTCACTGGAAAGCTTCCTGTGACTTACAGAATGGAGCACATGTAGCTCCAAACAGTGGATGCTGCAGTATTGAAGTACATGTACTAACTGGGTGAATATCAATGCTTTTTTGAGGCATAGAACTAGATGTTCTGCACAAAATTTAAAGTGTTAAAGTGATTCACCAGTTTCTAACAGCTTTATGACTTAAGGCCACTTCACACACTACAACATCGCTAACGATGTCGCTGCAACGTCACAGGTTTTGTGACGTAACAGCGACCTCTCCAGCGACGTAGCAGTGTGTGACACGCACCAGCGACCTGGCTCCCTATGTCGCTGATCACTACACATCGCTCAAGACCATTTTCTGGTCCTTGGTCTCCCGCTGGTCAGCATGGATCGGTGTGTTTGACACTAACAACGACTTCGTCAGCGACTCAGAACCCGGTCACGTAGGCGTGCTTTTGTGTTCCCTTGCACACCCCCTTAGCTCCGATTGGTGTTCGCTGCTGCGTTCTGATTGGCAGCTTTCACTAAAAAGAAGGCAACTTACTAGCGCTTCCGTCCTTTGTTTCAAAGCTACTTTGTTCCTCAGCGTGGATCATTATAGAGAGTTCTCTAGGCTGCGATACTATAAAGTCTATACGCCGCACAGAGAACTGTACAAAGATCTGCCAACCAAAACAAGCTCAGGAACAAAGGATACAGGCGCAATTTCAAGCTCAGGGTTGCCAAACATAACGCACTAGCGATCACCAATCGGAGCTGAGGGGGCGTGGTAAATGACACCTAGGTGGCTTCAGCGCCAAACACCACGACCCCAAGTCATCAAATTAGCTGCGGTGTGACACGTCTCCAATGACCAACGAGGTCGTTCGGCAGGTCCGTATCGCTGCTGCGTCGTTGGAGAGATCTGCCTGTTTGACAGCTCACCAGTGACGCAAAAGAGATGTTCCAGCGATCCCGGCCAGGTCGGGATCGCTGGTGGGATCACTGGAAAGTCTCAGTGTGGGAGGGTACCCTTACAACCAATTACCTGCTTTCTAAAGACTTACAATAGCTAGGTTACAATGGTGTTTCAGAAGAAATATCTTTACTAGTGATGAGCGAGCACTAAAATGCTCTGGTGCTCGGTGCTCTGGCCGAGCATCTCAAGATACTCTTGTACTCGGCCAGAGCACCGAGCCCAATGTAAGTCAATGAGTGACAGGCTCCGCCCACAGACTTCCGGTTATAAAACGATTAATTCCGGAAAAGGGCGGGAGGGTGGGCTTTTTCAAATCGCCGCAGCATATAACACCTTGCTGTGGCCCCCAGAGGGATCCTATCAATTAATCTGCTCCCTGTATGGTGCCAGCTCACTGTGTGCACTGAAGGGAGCAGTGTATGTGTCTCAGATCGCTATTTATTACTGAGCAGTCCGAGCATCTCGGCAGTACTCGGTGCTTGCCGAGCACCCCAAGTACCGAGATACTCGTGCGAGTACCGAGTCGCACCGAGCATACTCGCTCATCACTAATCTTTACCCTTAACTAGTGAGGTGGGGTTTGCCACACCCCAGGGAATTTTGTTCAGCTGCCATTCATTGAAAAATGCTGGTATGAAGATACGTGCCTCACTAGCTTCCATCCATTTTCTTGTCAACAGGATGTTGTCAAGGCCTCTCTCTTCTGGCCACGCATAACAGAGCTAGCTGTCACTAAGTGCAGCCTTGGTGAACCCCACAACACCACTAATGTAATTCTTTTTTACACATTTTCAAATTTTGAAACCGTCTTTATTTTTGCACAAATTTATAAGTTTGTTTGTTTGTGCACTTGCTCTCAGGCAAAAAAATGGCGAATTCCAGAACGTTATCCTAAAAATCATGTTTCATAATGCCCTTGGATTGAATTAAAGTATTACATTTTCCTATACTTGTGAGTGTCAAAAATTAGTTATACTCATGTGTAATCAATCGCCAATAAGAAAATGATTAAAACAAACGTGATCTTTGTATTTTCTGTAAAAATTAGAGACTTCTAAACACTGTGGTATAGGAAACCCCACATCACCAGTTGCGTGACAAAAACCTGAACCTCACCAGTTGAGGGTTAACATGAGAGACAACAAAATTTACCCTATGCCTAGACACATTGAATCTGACTTGGATGAACAAAAGTGGAATCCAGTCTTGGCTAATTGGATCTACTTGACATTTGAGGGAAAATTTACAGTTTTCCCTCTTGGAATATAGTCAGAAAACAAAGTTTAAATTATTGAATCTTCAAACAGTGTGTAAAATGTTCAGTGCAGTAACTGGGTCAAAAATACGTCTTCTCGTCTGCCCTTTATTAGATTGGCAGCACTTTACCCTTCACCTAAAGCTGGCCATTCAGAGTAGATAGCCATCGGCCGAACGATGATTCAGTTGATCACTCAGCAGTCTTGGTAAGCTCTTTTCATACATCGGAGCATTTAGCTGGCTGAGTGCTCCTGTGTTCTCTAGTAGAAAGTTGCTGTCAAACATGTTTGGATGCAATCTAAAAATCGGAAATGCTGAATCAATATTTTTCCCTGACAAATTGTTCGGGACTCCAATACACATTAGACGGTCAGTCGAACCGGTTGATAATGATGGGTTTGGCCCACATTAGTCTCATCTGTATGGGGCGCTTTAGAGCCTTTATGTGATACAATCTATCTTTCCTTCCCATTATGATTCTACCTAGATCTGTACATGTCTGGGTTACTTAATTATCTGTTCTTAGAAGTAAAGCAGATATGGCAACTCAAGGTCAGACATTTTTTTTGGCCTTTCAACCACTATAGTCTACATGTCAGAAGCATGATAACAAGCAGCTACTAAATAGAGAGAAGACTGAATGAAGGTGAAGCACCTTTACCAATGACTTTGTTGATCACAATATAAAAAAAGAATTTAAAACAAATGTAAAATAGTTTTACGCTTGTGTCATTTCCAGAAACATATTCCTGAAATACCTGACAGTCACTCCAGCCAAAATCACTAGGAGTTTTCATCAAGTACAGTGGAGTTAAACCAAATTCAATTTTTCACAGCAGAAAAGAAAATCATAGGAATAAACAGTGGTGAAAAGGTTATGTTGGACTAAAGGGAGTTATGAAAACAGTGTAGCTTCGACCACTCGAGGTAGCTGCACAAAGACAGATATAGCCATTGGAGCCATGAATGGCAATTCCAGTTTTAGGTCAGAGCAAAGACACCTAGCAATTGTCAAAATAACGAAATTCAAAAGAAATGAGTTCTGGAAGCAGGAGGTGTGTTTCTCCTTTCACTTCACTTTTCTGATGTAATAAGACATGGCAAACAAGCTGTCAACAGATCTGATGCCTAAATGATGTTACTATTCACATATCTAATTGGCATGTCTCAGAGGAGCACTGTATAACTAATTGGGTACCAAAGGTTTGGCTTATTCCGATAAATCCTTACAGCATCCTCTTCTAAAATCTCATTAAGAACGCTGCTCATTCATAACTGTATAGTAAAAGTCATTCATGCATGTGAAACGCACACCAGCAGTTACGTGATTATATAGCCTGTAAGAAAGTTACTGTACCTTGCCTGTGAATCATTCCTCCATGCATAATTCTGGCAACAATGCAGTGGTTCAACTCATTCATCTTTAGAGTTATTCCCTGTTGAAAACAAATTAACTTTTTGTCAGGATTTCCTGAAACTATAGACAAGAAATATTAAACCAGTAGACACCACCCAGAAGACCCTTATGGTAGATACTCTTTCAGTACTTGCAAAATATACAGCCACCTTACTGAAATGTCCGTTTCAGTAAACACTTTATTACCAATGAAATTACAAGTTTTCTATTTAAATTATGATGTGCAGCCCTTTTAGTTCTCATGAACATTTACAGACAAATTAACAATTGGACGTTACCATTGACACCGCTGTAAATACAGATCGGACAGTAAGGCTATGTAAGTAAGGCAAAAATGCAGCAAAACCTGGGGTCTGCAGATTTCTTGGCAGGAGATTTGCTGCGTTTTATCCTGCGGATTTCCTGCGTTTAGCTGCACATTTGTTCCCTTTTCCTGCGTTTTTATTACATACATTTCACTAGCTGGGTCTGCTGTACTGCCTCTCTCTTCACTAAATATATTCAACACCTATACAAATGAAGCCTGACCCCATTGATACCAAGAACTTTGGAACCATTAACCTGTGTGATTTGACTAGAGGTGCACAGTGAATGCAAGGGACAAGCTGGTGCAGGGTCACATGAGCTGGGGCGGGCAGGCCCGCAAGGATTAACTGGTTTGCCATGGTGTACTATAGACTTGTGTATAACAATAATCAATCATCTTTTATTCCTCCCATTAATTCTTTATTCAATGCACAATTACAACACACTGTTGGACATGCAGAATTCACAACATCTTACCATTGGCTCATCTGTATTCTTCTGAAACTGTACTAAACGAACCCGTGTAACATTTTCCATGTCCATGTCCCCGTTTGCACTTTCTGGAGAATCTCCGTTTAAGTAGGGAGATGTTGGAGGTGGTGTAACTCTCAATGCTTCGTCACTGTAAACTTCATGGGCTACAACATCATGAGTTTGTAGTAAGGCCTAAAGAAGAAGATTACAGAAACAGATTCTTCACATTTTTATATCATATGTCATTATGAATGTAGCAAGTTTACAGGCAAGGGAGTGTTATATATAATATTTATCATATTACCATCTACATGAAATATTTAGACTCTGCTAACATGAGGTGTCATATGTTGAATAATGTGACCAACATATAATAGAAGATTGTTTTTATCTATGGCCTAAGGCTGCTTTCACCTAGGGATTTTCTTCCATCCGTGGCTGTCCGATGTAAAACGGACAGCCACGGATCTGATTTGGCCCCCATGTTATCCTGTGGGGGTCGGATCGGATCAGATTTGGCCTAATTGCATCTGATTTTGTGGGATCTGATTAGTGTCCGATATTTTGCTGTACCCAAAATTGGCGACTGCTCCAATTTTGGCCACAGAAAAAAAAATCGGATCCCACACAATCGGATGGCAATTAGGCCAAATCCGATCCAATGCCTTTAACATGGGGGCCTATGAGCGCGGGTCCGAGGAAACAGCCGATTGTTCCTCTGACCTGATTTTAGTGTACTGAGCATGCTCAGTACACTAAAATTGCTCCTAACCCAATTTCACTTCTGCAATGTATAATATACATTGCAGAAGTGAAATGAAGTAAAAAGAAAGAGTTAAAAATAAAAAAATCAGTATTCTCAGCTATCCACGATCCACCACTACCTCCAGCAAGGTCCAGGTGCTTACAGGACCTGTGGTGATGTCACAACCCAGCAGCGTCATTGGGTCACATGACCACAGTTACCGCGGTAACTGCAGTCATGTGACCCGATCAGCTGATTGGCTTGTGACATCAACGCAGGTCCTATAAGCACCTGGACTTTGCTGGAGGCAGCAGTGGATCGCGGGTAGGTAAGAATACTGATTTTTTATTTTGAACTCTTTCTTTTACTATATTTCACTTCCGCAATGTATATTATACATTACACACACAGGAAAATCTCACCAGCGATCACACAGCGATGAGGACACCCGATGGTCGTTGGGATTGTTTAGGGTCTCGGGCGCAGACTGGGGATCACTGGTAAGTCTGCCTGTCACACACAGCAATGCAGCCTGGCCAGCAGGAGATCGCCGATCAAAAAATGGTTCAGGACATTCAATAAAGATCAGCGATGTCCCAGTGTCACATGCAGCGAGATCGCCGGCGAGGTCGCTGCAACGTCACAAAACCGGTGACGCAGCAGCGATCTAGTTAGCGATCTCACTACGTGTAAACCTGCCTTAAAACTTGCATTTTATTCATTGAAATCCCTGGTGTTTGTAAGCTTAAGACTCTGTGGGTTCTGTTCAGTGATTGAGTCTTCCCTATATGACTGTGCATACAGAGATAGTAGTCAAATCACTAGTAGAACAACCCACTGGACTCATACCCATACAAACACCAGGGATTTTAACGAAGATAATTATGTTAGTTATACTTAAAGGGGTTGTCCCACAAATAAAGTACATTTTAATCAATAGACCTTGGAACAATAATATGTTCCACAATTGGATGTGTTTAAGGATTTTGTGCTGAGAATCCTATACACGTGCCCCTGCTATGTACTGTGTAATCGATTTGGCATGTTCAGACCATGTCTCTGCACAGTCAGACACAGCCATTACACAGTACATAGCAGGGACACATGCAACCCCTGGCAAAAATTATGCAATCACTTGGCTCGCTGGGTGTCCATTCAGTTTAATTTTGTAGAAATAAAGAAGATCACAGACATGGCACAAAACTAAAGTAATTTCAAATGGCAACTCTCTGCCTTGAAGAAACACAAAGAAATCTTAAAAAAAAAAATGTGCTAGCCAGTAATGGTTACTTTTGTAGACCAAGCAGGGGGAAAAATTATGGAAACACTCAATTCTGAGGAACATATTGTGGAATCATGAAAACCAAACACAAAAAATAACACTCCAATACATCACTAGCATTTTATTGCACCACCTCTGGCTTTTAGAACAGCTTGCAGTCTCTGAGGCATGGACAAATAGTGCTCATCATCAATCTGGCTCCAACTTTCTCTGATTGCTGTTGCCAGATCAGCTTAGAAGGTTGGAGCCTTGTCATGGACCATTTTCTTCAACTTCCACTAAAGATTTTTAATTGGATTGAGATCTGGACTATTTGCAGGCCATGGCATTGACCTTATGTGTCTTCTTTCAAGGAATGTTTTCACGTTTTTGCTCTATGGCAGGGTGCGTTATCATCTTGAAAAATGATTTAATCATCCCCAAACATCCTTTCAATTGATGGGATAAGAAAACTGTCCAAAATATCAATGTAAAGTTGGGCATTTATTGAAGATGTAATGACAGCCATCTCCCCAGTGCCTTTACCTGACATGAAGCTCCATATCATCAATGACTATGGAAATTTGCATGTTTTCTTCAGGCAGTCATCTTTATAAATCTCATTGGAACAGCGCCAAACAAAAAGTTCCAGCATCATCACCTTGCCCAATGCAGATTCGCGATTCATCACTGAATATGACTTTCATCCAGTCATCCACAGTCCATAATTGCTTGTTTAGTGTTATGAGGCTGTTATTTAGCATTTCTGTATGTAAATCCCATTTCCTTTAGGCAGTTTCTTACGGTTCGGTCACAGACATTGACTCCAGTTTCCTCCCGTTTATTCCTCATTTGTTTTGTTGTGCATTTCCTGTTTTCGAGGCATATTGCTTTAAGTTTCCAGTCTTGATGCTTTGATGTCTTCCTTGGTCTACCAGTATGTTGCCCTTTAACAACCTTCCTATGTTGTTTGTATTTGTACCAGATTTTAGACACAGCTGACTGAACAACCAACATCTTTTGCAACATTGCGTGATGATTTACCCTCTTAAGAATTTGATAATTCTCTCCTTTGTTTCAATTGACATCTCTCGTGTTGGAGCCATGGTTCAGGTCAGTCCACTTGGTGCAACAGCTCTCCAAGGTGTGATCTCTCCTTTTTAGATGCAGACCCCAGTCCCACACCAACGCATGTTTCATGACCCCGTATTAAGTAGTGGTCACTTCATCAGGGGGTAGTGGGGCTATGAAGGTGCTCATTTTTATTACCGCTACCAAACAGCGTCTTCGTGACAGAAAGTGACGCTGTGCGTTGGGGTGGGACTGGGGTCTCCCCTCTTGTGTCTGGTGTAGTTTGGTTGGCCTGAGTAATATGGGTAAATTTTTATCTAGTACACATGTGAAACTGTAATGTATTGTATTGTATTGAACTGTGAGGGAGCGTGCTCCTGATGTTATATGCAGCCTTGCTTCTCTCCTTTTGTAGCAATTTTAACTTTTGGGTATTAATATAACTTTGGAGGTCTCTGTGGATCCTTATTATGATTATTGCTTCTCAAATGACTGTATGCACTTTATTAGATATTGCACCAGATAACATCGTTACTTGTATGTTTTGCAGATCAGCATCACTGTTGTGCATTTGATATTTTGTACTCTGCTATACCATTGCACTAGGCACTTAACTGCTTCCTTGTTTGTTGTGCCTTAAAAAAGGATACATTTAAATCCCTAGACTTGTATAAACTTGAAGTGTTTATCTCTTTTTCTCCAATTTTTGTTCAGCTTTGAGTAGCTCCATGAGGATGTTTCACAGTTTTGTGAAAGTTGCTTTAAGGTTTAATATTTGTCAACAAACCTTTACACCTTTCTGCTCAGCAACTCTTTCTATACCATGCTGTCCCCAGTTTGGATTGTATGTACAACATGACAGGATCCCTTTAAAATACCCTACCATTTAAATTCCAGCACTAAACATACAAAAATTGAAACAAAAACCTCCATTTTAAAACAGTTCAATGGAGTAATAGTTACAGTACCTTATAAAAGTATTCATAGCTCGTGACCTTTTCTAAATTTTTTTACATGTTACACTCACAAACACATGTATTTTAATTACCATATTTACTCGTGTATAAGCGACTTTTTCAGCCCAAAAATTGGGCTGAAAAGTCCCCCCCCTCGGCTTACACACGAGTCATATACTAGTATGGTGGGTGCTGTGTCCGGGCACTGCAGGAGGGGCGGGGGGAGGCTGCAGAATGAGCGGCACATCACGTGGTGCCGCTCATTAATTATGCATGGGGAGCAGCACATAGTATATTGCTGCTCCCCTGCAGAGTATAGCCTCCCCCGCAGTCTACCCTCCCCCCATGTATACAGAGGCCCCCCCCAGCATTGATCCATCTCACCCCCTCGGTCTCCAGGCACCCGGGTCCTTCAGCTGCTGCGTCTGCGTGCCCCGCGGCTTCTAATACCGGCGTCCTCCCCGCTCTTCCTGCTTGAATGTAATCATGTGACCCGCGGTCACATGATCGCAATCAAACAGGAAGTGCGGGGAGGACGCCGGTATTAGAAGCCGCGGGCACGCAGACGCAGCAGCTGAAGGACCCGGGTGCCTGGACACCGAGGGGGTGAGATGGATCAATTTTGGGGGGGGGGCCTCTGTTTACATGGGGGGTATTGAGACAGCAGGGGAGCTGTATAGCACTGCCGAGGGGCCTGTATACCACTGCCGGGCCTGTATACCACTGCTGGGGACTGTATATCAGTGATGGCGGCAACCGTATACTAGTTATGGCCACTATATACCAGTGATGAGGGGGCTTTATAACAGGACGGTGATCTGCTGCATTTTAGTTTACGGTTTCTATTTAAAATACAATTTCAACATTTTATTCGTATCTATTTTCATTTGTAAAATTTTTCAGAACTGGTAGCTGCTGCATTGTCCACCCTAGGCTTATACGAGAGTCAATAGGTTTTCCCAGTTTTTGGGGGCAAAAGTAGGGGGGATCGGCTTATACACGAGTATATACGGTAATATACTAACACGAAGCAGCAAGTAATTGTGAAGTGTAAAGAAAATTATATATTTTTAAAAATCTTTAAAAAACAATGTATACTAGATGTGGGCCCGATGCGGTCACATCGGGAGGACGGTGACATGACAATGGGGGTGAGCTGTGTGGTGCTGGGGGCAGCGGCTGTCTCCCCATGTGCGGTCTCTCCCCTGTCCACCATCTCTTTCCCCCCATGCTCTCTCCCAATATATGTAAATACCGTATATACTCGAGTATAAGCCGACCCAAGTATAAGCAGAGGCCCCTAATTTTACCCTACAAAACTAGGGAAACTTATTGACTCGAGTAGAAGCCTAGGGGGGAAAATGAAGCAGACTCATCACGGTATACAGCCCCTCTCATCATGGTAAATGTACCCCCGTTACTGGTATATAATCCCCCATCACTGGTATATAGGACCTCCATCACTGGTATATAGTTCCCCCCCCATCAGAGATTACATCCCCCATCAGTGGAATACAGCCCCCCATCAGTGGTATATACAGGCCCCCCCTCAGTGATATATACAGGCTCCCCATCAGTGATATATACAGCCCCCCCCCATCAGAGGTTACAGCCCCCCAACAGTGGTGTATACAGGCCCCACATCAGAGATATATACAGGCCCCACATCAGAAATATATACAGGCCCCCCATCAGAGGTTACAGCCCCCCCATCAGTGGTATATACAGGCCCCCATCAGTGGTATATACAGGCCCCCCCATCAGTGGTATATACAGGCCCCCCCCATCAGTGGTATATACAGTCCCCCCCATCAGTGGTATATACAGTCCCCCATCAGTGGTATATACAGCCCCCCATCAGTGGTATATACAGCCCCCCATCAGTGGTATATACAGCCCCCCCCCCCCCAATCAGTGGTATATACAGCCCCCCCCCCCCCCATCAGTGGTATATACAGCCCCCCCCCCCCCATCAGTGGTATATACAGCCCCCCCCCCCATCAGTGGTATATACAGCCCCCCCCATCAGTGGTATATACAGCCCCCCCATCAGTGGTATATACAGCCCCCCCATCAGTGGTATATACAGCCCCCCCATCAGTGGTATATACAGCCCCCCCCCCCATCAGTGGTATATACAGCCCCCCCCCCCCATCAGTGGTATATACAGCCCCCCCCCCCCCATCAGTGGTATATACAGCCCCCCCCCCCCCCCATCAGTGGTATATACAGCCCCCCATCAGTGGTATATACAGGCCCCCCATCAGTGGTATATACAGGCCCCCCATCAGTGGTATATACAGGCCCCCCATCAGTGGTATATACAGGCCCCCATCAGTGGTATATACAGGCCCCCATCAGTGGTATATACAGGCCCCCATCAGTGGTATATACAGGCCCCCATCAGTGGTATATACAGGCCCCCATCAGTGGTATATACAGCCCCCCCATCAGAGGTTACAGCCCCCCATCAGTGGTATATACAGGCCCCCCCATCAGTGGTATATACAGGCCCCCCCCATCAGTGGTATATACAGCCCCCCATCAGTGTATATACAGGCCCCCCATCAGTGGTATATACAGCCCCCCCATCAGTGGTATATACAGCCCCCCCATCAGTGGTATATACAGCCCCCCATCAGTGGTATATACAGCCCCCCCCATCAGTGGTATATACAGCCCCCACATCAGGGTATATACAGCCCCCATCAGGTTACGCCCCATCATTTAACAGCCCCCCATCAGTGGTATATACAGCCCCCATCAGTGGTATATACAGCCCCCATCAGTGGTATATACAGACCCCCATCAGTGGTATATACAGACCCCCATCAGTGGTATATACAGCCCCCATCAGTGGTATATACAGACCCCCATCAGTGGTATATACAGCCCCCCATCAGTGGTATATACAGCCCCCCATCAGTGGTATATACAGCCCCCCATCAGTGGTATATACAGGCCCCCCATCAGTGGTATATACAGGCCCCCCATCAGTGGTATATACAGCCCCCCATCAGTGGTATATACAGGCCCCCCATCAGTGGTATATACAGCCCCCCATCAGTGGTATATACAGCCCCCCATCAGTGGTATATACAGCCCCCCCATCAGTGGTATATACAGCCCCCCCATCAGTGGTATATACAGCCCCCCCATCAGTGGTATATACAGCCCCCCATCAGTGGTCATACAGCCCCCCATCAGTGGTATATACAGCCCCCCATCAGTGGATATACAGCCGCCCACAGTGGTATACAGCCCCCCCATCAGTGGTGCATACAGGTCCCCCCTCAGTGGTGCATACAGGCCCCAGGCAACAGCCCCCCGCCCAAACCCCACAGGGGTATAGAGGCTGCCCAACCCCCCATCGGTATACAGGCCCCCCGCAGTGGTATATAGGCCAGCCACCCGCCCCCCCAATCGGTATACAGGACTACCGCCCAAAGCAGTGGTATACAGGCTGCCCGCCCCATCAGTGGTATACAGGGCCCCCCTTGCTGCCGCACACCTGTAAAGTAATACATCATTATACTTGTCCCTGTCGCCGCTCTGACACCGCGCTCCTCCGGGTCTTCATGCTTCTTCCTACTTGTGACCGGTGGGCGCAGGCAATGACGTCATTGCCTGTGCGCCGTAGGAGGAAGCATGAAGACCCGGAAGAGCGCGTTGTCAGAGCGGCGACAGCGACAGGGATAAGTATATGATGCATTACTTTACAGGTGTGCGGCAGCAAGGGGGGACCCTGTATACCACTGATGGGGGGCGGTCGGCCTATATACCACTGCGGGGGGGGGCAGCCGGCCTATATACCACTGACTCGAGTATAAGCTGAGGGGGCATTTTTCAGCATAATTTTTTTGTGTACGTGTGTCCGCACCAACTACTACCCACACAAGCCAGGAAACTCAGAGGCTCTGCAGCCTGTGCAGAAGCAGGTGAGGTGCACCACCCTCTGTAGCCACCAGAGGGCACCTGTACCCCATCTCCTCCTACACAGGCTGCAGAGAGCCTTGGAATTTCTTGGCTTTGTGTGGCTGGTATTCTGCGGGTTGTACCGCCAGCGCCATACTCATCACTTGGGTGTCCCAATATGGCTTCCAGCCTGCTTCTGCGATGCGGTGCCTTCTGGGATACGCGCTCATCCAGATGAAAGTTGGGGACAGATGCCACTAGTTAAGTATATATTAGATTTGAAAAATTGTGATATGCATTTGTATTTATCCCCCTGTAATCTGATACCACTAAATAAAATCCTACATGACCAATTGCTTCCAGAAGTTACCTTCCGTAATTAGTAAATAGAGTCCTCCCATTTACAGTTTGTAAAAAGTCATACAGGGGTCACAGCTAGAATGTAGATTATAAACTCATGTGACCAGAGAACCCAGGTAGAACATTTTAAGCTAAATGCAAACCGCTATGTGTGGCAGAAAACTAACACTGCACACCACTCAGGAAACACCATTCCCACCGTCAAACAAGGTTGTGGCAACATCATGCTGCGTTGATACTTTTCATCAGCAGGGACAGAGAAGCTGGTCAGAGTTGATGAAAAGATGAATGGAGCAAAATGCAGGGCAATTCTGGAGGAAAATCTGTTGGAGGCTGAGAAAAACTTGAGACTGGAGCAAAGGTACATCTTCCAAAAGCGCAACAACCCTAAACACACTGCCAGACCTACAATGGAATGGTTTAGATCAATGCATATTCACGTGTGTGAATGGCACAGTCACAGTTCAGACCCAAATCCTACTGAGAATCAGTGGAAATACTTGAAAATTACTGTTAATGTTAACAAATCGCGGATGTATATCCGGAGAAGCAGTATATTAAAGAGAATCTCTCAGCGTCATTTTGTAATGTTAAGTAAAGCCATGGCTGTAATGGTGCTGCAATATCAGTTAAATTAATACCTTTGGCGAAATCACCTTTGTTGTTATTCTTTAATCACCATTTGAAGTTTTCTGCTAATTAGATTTCGGTGCACAGGGACTGTGGACTGTTCACTGGTTCTTCTCCCTGTTTGTGATTCTCCAGCCCTTCTGCTGCCTCCTCTGTTTGAAATCTCAGAAGGGACCTGTCATTCACAGACCAGTGACAGATGGAGAGACAGGGAATCACTGACAGGGAGGAGAAGACCCAGTGTATAGTTCTGCCTCTGTGCACCGAAATCTAATTAGCAGGAAAATTCCAATGAGACTCAAAAACAACAAGTAAGTGGATTTCTGCACCAAAAGTTTCAGTTCAATCAGTTTTTCAGTGCCATTACAACCAAATCTTTACCTTACATTACACAATTGTGCTGACAGGTTTTCTTTAAAGTTCTAGTGAGCTTGACTACTGTGCTATCGAATGGCAAAATTTCACCAGTGCTTTAATATGTTATATAACCCCCCTTCTCTCTCAATACATCCGTTATCCATTGGATGTAGGTTCAGCTGTGTATTCTGAAGTGTTTATGTGGATATGTAATGCATTAAAATTTTGCAGTGTATAGTTATTCATAAACTGAGTGGAACCCTAGTCGAGCACCTGTCTCAAGTCCAGGAGTGCCGTATAGCAGAACTCATCATAGGCTGTATGCAGGTTTGATGTCCCTTCCCCTTTGCTCTCTCTACTGTGCTCTATGGCCAAGCTTGGACTGGTCCACCGGAGAATCCTCCGGTGGGCTCCTTTGCAGTAGTACATCACTTACTCCCCCCAACCCCCTAGCAATCAGTAACTGGCACAATACACTAGTTTTGCTAAGTAGAGGTAATTAAAGCATCTCATTATTCATTTTACAAACTATCCACTGTATTATTATATAGATGCATAGTAAATGTGTGAGTGTAATATTTGCATGTAGTTGATCAATGAGCCCACAAAGTCAATGTTACTGGTGGGCCTATGCCTCCCCAGTTGGAGACTGTATATGGCTATTTCTTATATGTTACATAAGAGCTGTGAAAGAGCGCAGAATGAGCCTTGAAAATGCATAATGTGTACGGATGAGGCTCGTGCTGCACAGACTGCCCGCACTGTCATAGCATGTATGCAGGAGCTGTGCTAAGTAGCATAGTAGGGAATGCAAACACATCAAACAGACACACAGCCTTGCAGGAAGCAAGCCATGCCCACTGATCTGAAACTTAGGGTGGAAACACACTGGCATGAAAAAAAAAAAAAAAATCGGCCGATTCTCATCCAGGAGAGTCGTACGAGTGTCGTCCGTTTTTTGATCCAAGTGTTGTCCATGTGCAATTTTTTTTCTCAGCAGCTATTTACTGTATAATCATTTACAGGAACATTTTACAGTTGTCAGCTTCAAAATTTTAATGTGGTCCGTGTTCTGTCCGTGATTTTGTCGGACCCATAGACTTGCATTGGCGAGTCTCGCGCGTGAATTGCATACTGTCGCAGCATGTTGCCATTTGCTTTTCATTCGTTATCCGGATGAGAAAAAAGCGTCAGACACTCGCCAATGTGCTCTCGGACATAGAATAACATTGGTCTGACTGCAATGTAATAAAATCACGCATTGCAGTCGTCCGACTTTCACGCCAGTGTGTCCATACCTTAGCGTCCCAGCTGGGGCATGGGGAGGAGGCTGTGAGAGGACAGCACAGTATGGAGTAAAATCACACAAATTTGCACATAAGACCATAAAGAGGAATAGAAGCCTTTATAGTTTTTAAATGGATTAGTGGATTGATGTACATTTCATCTCACTGGAGTAACACTAAGTGCTACATCTGTCACACTACAGACCCAGGTATTACCAATTGAGATCGAAAAGAATATATGCATCAAACACAAACTACGGTATATTTAATAGTAAAATATGTCTCATACTGAAAATACTGCTTTTAATCCTTTAAAGAAATAGTGTTTAACATACTGCACAAATGGTAAAGGAAGGAAACACTGTACAAATACTGGATACACTAGACGAGGTGTACCATGATGAAAGGTTATGCTGAATCAGAGAAAGTAAGGGTGTTGAGAACAGAATCTGGCACTTTAGATATGGAGGGAACATTTTGCTTGAAAGGCATAATTGGCAAATCTTTCACTGGTCCCTGTAGCTCGTCTCCCTTACAATCAATACCACTATAAATAATGGATGACTACCAGAGCCAATTAGAGGGCTGAACTCAATAGACATATGTTTCCCTACCTTGATCTAAGTTCATTTCTTTGTTGGAAAAAAAAGATGCTACAAAGACTTTATTAAAATAGATGTGGAGCAGACACTGGTGAAAAATGGGGATTTGCAGAGCTATTAAAGATCAGCCGCAATATATAAAGGGAAGCCATCAAGAACTCATTTCTAAAACTAATCCTCACTATATACATCCCACGTTGACATATACCTTGAAACATAAACCTGGAGTACTGTAATGTTTTGCGTGAGGGCATAAAAACATTTATCTTAAAAATTGTAATAAAAGTCAGTAAAAACAGCCAGACTATAAAAAAAAAAGGTATTTGCAGAAAATAGCAACATATATTTATATTGTGTGAATATATATCTAAAGGTATATCTATCTGATATATAAAGCTGATTGTATGGGTGTATGTCCACTAAAAGAATCTGCATCGTCGCATTTACAAATCACAACATTTTGGACAGCCACTCCATTTGACTCAGGAAACATCAGAGACTATGTTCTGAGGGGAAGTATTAACCCTATGATTTATAGCAATTCGCAAAAAAAATAAAGACTTATTTAGGCTCCTTTCATATCAGCATTTTTTTAAATTTGTGGCAGATACGGCAGATTTACGGCATCTGCCGTGTAACGGCTGCACTTGTAGCAAGCCCCATTCATTCTCTATTGCGGCAGGTGCAGTTTGCCAGGTCCGGCCCTTACGGCGCGTGAAAAAAATACGCCGCTAGCAGCGTTTTTTTGACCTGCCGCATCTGCCGGATCATGGCAAAAACCACATTTGCCACACCTGCCGCAAGTCCCATAGAAAATGAATTGAAGCAAGTGTGCCGCAAGTGCAGCAGTTAGGCCCCTTTCACATCAGCGGTTTTCGCCAATCGCGACAGATGCAGTGAAAAAAACGCATCTGCCGCGATTACCGCATAACCGCGACACTTGCGACACAGTTGCGGCAAGCCCCATGCAATGTCTATGGGGCTTGCGGTAAGTGTGCGGCAGGTGCAGCAAGTGCGGTTTCGGCACTTGCGGCCAGAAAAAAAAACGCGGTCAGCCGCGTTTTTTTTTCGTCCGCACCTGCCGCAATTGCCGAAACCGCACTTGCCGCAAGCCCGCATAGACATTGCATTGGGCTTGCCGCAACTGTGCTGAAAGTGTCGCGGTTATGCAGTAATCGCGGCAGATGCGGTTTGTTCACCACATCTGCCGCGATTTAAAAAAATCGCTGATGTGAAAGGGGCCTTAGCTGGCAGATGTGGTAAATCTGCCACAAATCAGCAAAAACGCTGACGCGAAAAAGGCCTTACTGTTTGTATGTGTGAGGTAAGGCTGCTTTCACATCAGGGATTTAGCCCGTTTGTGGCAGATCCTGCAGCTCTGCCGTGTAACGGCTAAAACCCCATTCATTCCCTATGGGACTTGTGGTCAGGTGCAGCAGCTGCAGCCTTGCTGGTTTCCACTTTTGCGGCAAGTAAAAAAAATGCTGGTAGCGTTTTTTTGCGCTGCCGCAAGTGCCAGATGTGTCAAAACCGCAACTGCCACACCTGACCACAAGTCCCATAGCGAAATGAATGGCACTTGCCTCAAGTGAGCCGTTAAGCAGCAGATGCGGCAAAGATACCGCATCAGCCGCGAACGGGCAGAATTACAGAAGGAAAAGGTGCCTAATAAATACTGACTTGGCTGTTTTGACAGTTAGCCTGGATATTTATCAGGTGGCCTATAGCAACCAATCACAGCTCAGCTTGATTGGATGCTATAGGCAATGAAGGACATTCATAGTATAAGGGCCCTTTCACATCAGCGTTTTTCGTAATTCGCGGCAGATGCCGCGGTTTTTTTCGCGGCCGCACCTGCCGCAAGTGCAAAACCGCACTTGCCGCAAGTACGCCTATACTTTGCATAGAAAAAACCGCAACCGCGCCGCAAGTGGAACGGTTATGCGGCAAACGCGGCAGATGCGGTTTTTTCACCGCATCTGCCGCGAATTACGAAAAACGCTGATGTGAAAGCACCCTAAGACAGCTTATGTATATGTGACACATTCAGTGAAGCTTGCCAAAGGAATTGACTTCTAGAAAATGGACCACAATGGAATAAGCAGCAACAACACAAACCACAAAGCAACTAAGACAACAAAAGGCCCAGTTACACACAGATAATTGTGCAGACATTGTTCGCAGATCTCTGGTTGCAGTGAAATCATGGACACATTGTTCCATTTTGTGGCCGTGTACAAATGGAACAATGTGTTCATGATTTAACTGCAACCAGAGATTTGCAAACAATCTCTGCACAATTATCTGTGTGTAACTGGGCCTTTAGACACCACTTTGCTATTCTTCTTCCGACCTGCTTTACACGGCCCCCAGTCCACAGCAAGGCCCACACACGGCCCCAGTCCACAGCAGGGCCCACACACGGCCCCCAGTCCACAGCAAGGGCCCACACACGGCCTCCCAGTCCACAGCAAGGGCCCACACACCGGCCTCCAGTCCACAGCAAGGGCCCACACACGGCCTCCAGTCCACAGCAAGGGCCCACACACGGCCTCCAGTCCACAGCAAGGGCCCACACATGGCCTCCAGTCCACAGCAAGGGCCCACACACGGACCCCCGGGTTGTCCGGTCTAAAACTGATAATTCTGCAGTCACTCTGTGTGACTGCAGAATTATCAATCTTCCCAGTGCCCGCACTGAGCACAGCGAGGATTCGCCGGTTTCTAAGCTGTGAATGACCACAATTAAGCGATATGCATGCTCTCATCAACATCAAGACTACTGGGTGCGGCCTTGCTCCACACGCTTGTATTAAAGGGAACCTGACCTCGAAACATGAGCCCCCAGCCTCTTTTAACCTGTCCCTGCACCATGGTAATACATTTCTAGGCATCCTTTTCTGTCTCTAAAGCGCTAATGGTAAGTTTATAAAAGTTGCTTTTATACCTTATGATCTGTGGCTTCTCATTATTTGAGAAGCCACAAAAGGCGTTCCTTTGTGCTTCTCCCCACTGCCTGCTTGTAAAATATTCACGCCCCGATGGGTGTGCTATAGAGCAGAGAGGCTGTGCGCATTCTGCAAGTGTACGGTCGACCTCGCGATGCCGATTGCACATGCGCAAGGTGTGTTCACGGCAGCTTATCTGTAATTATCAGAATTGAGTCCATTCCTCGCAGAGATACCAAACATCACCTATAAGAAACCCAGAAAAGATAGACTGGTACATAGCCATTTAATGGTGCAAAACAAGAACTGGTTGAGGAGAAATTTGAAAGGAAATTTTAAGTGCGGGAATTGTGGGAGCTGTCGACAGGTTGTAACAACTAAACTTTGAAAGCAGCGTAAACCACAAAACGTTTGAGATTAGGTCTTTCATAAATTATAAGAAAAAAGGAGTAATATATAAAGCCAGATGCCCCTGCAATTTTGAGTACGTGGGAAAAACGATAAGGGAGTTCCGAAAGAGGATTGAGGAACACCGGAGTGATATAAGGAATAAGCACGATACCCCAGTTGCCCGACATATCAATGCCACCCACGAAGGAGACGAAACTTGTCTATTGTTCACGGGGATTGATCATATTCCCCCTCCAATTCGAGGAGGGAACTAGGACAATAAGATTTTAAGGAAGAAAGTATTCTGGATCTATACCATGGATACAATAACTCCCAGAGGGCTGAATGAGTCACTCTCTTACTCTCCTTTCCTTGGGGCACCTTAGATATAGGGCCAAATAGGAGGGAAAGTCGACGAGGAGCGGGGGCACCATGTGCGAAAATTCTAGGGTGCTGACCTCCGCAGATAGGCAAGGACAGTGTCAATGATAGCTAGGGATGGTGCTTAGGGTCACAAATTATATATTTTTCCCTTCCTTACTATCCTGTCTTTCCTGTATCTTGGAATGAATGATAAAATCGGAAAAGGTTTAAATAGACCGTAAAAATCCCCACTAACCTAGTCTTAACACAAATCTAATTGAGTCCCATTACTCACTTATCTAAGATAGTGCCAATCTTCAATATATCCGAATTGATCGGAGAGTAAATGTCTACCCCGCTGGATGAGTTCGATTAATCTATACTAATGAAATCTATACAGGCTCCATGAAGGATAACACCTAAACTAGAAAAACTAAAATTGCTCTATCATGAGTAGATTACAAACATAAGTGACAGGATTCTATAAGCCATCTGTCTTGGATAAAGAAGAATGCGCTTGCTATAATGTAAGGCTTTCTATATATGTGGGAAGCGGAGTTTGTGATGTAAACCGCCTCCTATGTAGCTCCACGCCCTATGGGGAGTGGTCAAGAGCCCCAGACCACTCCAGCCTGTAAAGAGGAAGTAGGGAACGAGCGTGGAATGCATGCTTGCGTTCCACAGAGCTCACCCGACCGGAAGTGACGTCGCACAATGTCACTTCCTGGGGCGCGGCACACCATGTGACTGATAGTTTGTGTCCTTGTGTCCATAAAGCACGCAGAACGCCGTGGCGGTGTGCTCTGGCAGATAAATGCTGAACTGGGCAGTGCTGGGTAAGTGACCCCGGGGGCAATATGTACCAGTTGGGTAACCACTATACAAGGGGAATACCGATGCTGTGCACCGTGTGGGAACCAGTATAATGATACATGACTATGTCTTATCCCTAGAGACATCAAAATGCCATCATAAGGGGAACCTGTGAACAGGACCGCTCTGACAACTAAACCGTAAATCCCCTGATGAAGAATGATAACCGAAACGCGTCGGGAGTGGACTATGGTGGTAATGTGAACATGTGAATACAAGTCCAAAACCTGAAGGTCACTAGCTAAAGGACATTCAGTTCACCAGGGACTCAAATATCTGTAACTTCAGGAAAAATCCGGTGAGAGCTTTCAGTTTTAATGCGGGAGTGGGTTTATTATTCCTGATACACACATATATACTAGATTTGATACCACGATACCAAGGATAGGTGTTGTGATCTTAGTATTTCTAGAATCTGGATATATATAGGTTGATTTGTGGCCACTGAAGGAGAGAGATTAATCTTGTTGGTAATATTCTCCGCCAAACCTGAAGCTCTAAAAATAGAGGATATTTTATATCACTGGTGTGACACATATGCACGGTGTAGTTACTACCGTACTTGTGTAGTTTTTATAGACATCTAGTCTTTTAAAGATATACCGTATATACTCGTGTATAAGCCGATCCGTGTATAAGCCGACCCCCTACTTTTGCCCCCAAAACCTGGGAAAACCTATTGACTTGTGTATAAGCCGAGGGTGGACCCCAGCACAGGTATACAGCCCCCAGCAGTGTGGTATACAGCAGCCTCCCCAGTGGTATATACAGGCCCCAGCAGTGTTACAGCAGCAGCCCCAGAGGTATACACAGCAGCAGCCCCAGAGGTATACACAGCAGCAGCCCCAGAGGTATACAGGCCGCCCGCCCGCCACCCCCATCAGTTAAGCCAATCAGTACAGGGCCCCCCCATCATATACAGGCCCCCCCCATCAGTATACAGGGCCCCCCCCATCAGTATACAGGGCCCCCCCCCATCAGTATACAGGGCCCCCCCCCATCAGTATACAGGGCCCCCCCCCATCAGTATACAGGGCCCCCCCCCATCAGTATACAGGGCCCCCCCCATCAGTATACAGGGCCCCCCCCATCAGTATACAGGGCCCCCCCCCATCAGTATACAGGGCCCCCCCCCCCATCAGTATACAGGGCCCCCCCCATCAGTATACAGGGCCCCCCCCCCATCAGTATACAGGGCCCCCCCCATCAGTATACAGGGCCCCCCCCATCAGTATACAGGGCCCCCCCCATCAGTATACAGGGCCCCCCCCATCAGTATACAGGGCCCCCCCCATCAGTATACAGGGCCCCCCCTCAGTATACAGGCCCCCGTCCTTGCTGCCGCAAACCTGTAAAATAATAGATTATACTTATCCCTGTGGCCATCCCCGCCGCTGCTCTGCATCGCGCTCCTCCGGCTTCATCCGGCTTCTGAGGAGGAGGAAGCCGGATGAAGCCGGAGGAGTGCGATGCAGAGCAGCGGCGGGGACGGCCACATGGTTAAGTATAATGATCTATTATTTTATAGGTTTGCGGCAGCAAGGGGGGGCCCTGTATACTGATGGGGGGGAAGGGGGGCCCTGTATACTGATGGGGGGGTGGCAGGCGGGTGGCCTGTGCCGTATGACTCGCGTATAAGCCGAGGGGGGGACTTTTCAGCCCCATTTTTGGGCTGAAAAACTCGGCTTATACGCGAGTATATACGGTAAATAAATGTTAAGTTTTATCCTCTGGACAATTTTTCGCTACATACATTGAAATTGCCAGAACCCTCACCAGGATAAATAGATATCCACGAGGAAATAAGGCCAATATCCTGCTATAATTGTCATGTTCTGACAACACTGTCATTTAAAATGTCAAAAAGCCATATTACCTTTTATTCATAATTGGAGAGCTGCAATTTTATTTTTTTTAGATCATCAGTGATGGCATAACGGAAGAAAGATATCCTTACCCAGCATACCCTATTCTATTCAGTAGTTCTTTATATGGAGATGTGGAGCCCACTGGGACAGGGTACTCTGTACCGGATCTGAGGTATCATGGCAGTCTTGGTCCGGACCGTGTCCTAAGCCCACAAGTAATTATGGGTATTTACAGGGGATATTGTCGTGAAGCCACCCGTGGTGTGTGGTCAGGGTGACCACCGCTGCTGCAGAACCTCCAGGGATGATGTTTGGCAGCCGGTGATGTAACGGCTCTCCATGGGCAGAGCCTGGTTCCCTGGGGTAGTGGGGATAATAGTCTATGGGGTAGTGGTAGTGGTAGAGATAGCAGTTTGTGAGGGAGAGAAGGGTTTGAGCGCAAGGATCACACAGACTCACAGTTTTGTAGTTTTCCACGTTTTTACGGTTTGGTGTTATTCAGCAGAGTACTGCCCATGGAGTCTGTACAGGGGCTAGGTTGCTCCCACCCTGACTGGGTCCTTGGCTTCCCACTCCTGCGCTGTGTGTGTGGCCCTGCTGCCGCTTTAGCTAGGCTGCTGACCCTGTCTCCTCTCACGGGTACTCACTTGCTAGGCAACTTTAGTCTTACCTCTGTGTTTCTAACCCCACCGTGTTGTTTCGCTGTGGTACAGTGAAGATATATAACCTCCACTAGTCCGGTGTTTACTGTGCTGTTTGTGTCAAGCACAATTTCGGATCCGGTATCCGGTCTTTGCGCTCCTCCGGCACAAGTCATAAGGTAACTCAGTCTCCCAGATGTGTTCCTCTGTTTCTCTTAACTCCTTCCCTCAGACCCTGGCTAGGCCTGGAATTGGGCAGTGGACTGTGGGGTGAGCCTAAGGCAGCTCCTTTACACCCAAGTCCTTCTTCCTCAGTCCTCCCAGGAACTGACCTGCTCACTTCCTCTCCACACCAGAATATATAAGGAAGCAGCTTTAGCTCCTCCTTCTGGCCTGGAGGCGTTAGTGTAGTGTTGTGGGTTATGTGGGGAGTTAACCCTTGGTGATATTACTGTGGCACATTAACCCCTGGGGTGCCACAGAGATATCATCCCACCCTCGTAGTGAGGGTTTGCATAGTCGCATGGCCCATATTATATTTGCATTTCAAGTTAAAAAACAAAAACCCTCTTCATTAACCAGCAATGGCTCTCCTTAACGGTGATGTGGGCTTCCTTTCTACACTAAACCACAGTATAGTGGGATTTGTTCCTTCATCAATTATCATTAAAGCAAGGGTTTCCAGTTAATAGCCATTTATCTTACATTACATGAATCTCCTTACTGCATTACAAGCCATCTTACTGTGCAGAGCTTACACTGTAACTGACTACTCACCCATATAAAAAGAATCTAAAAACATGATGAGATGAAAGTAAATAGATCTTTGTAACACTCTAAATTGTAATTATAACCTGCCTTATGAAACATTAACACAAGTTGGAATTAATATTCCTAATGATATTCCAAGGAAGGCGGGGTTGATGGGCTGCAGACCTCCTCCACTGCATCCATCCATTCTCCAGCAGTGAGGTCATCTGCACTTAGTGTTTGTTTCCCAGAGGATGCAGAATCAATAGACACCATTGTGCGGAGGGCGGTTATGTGCAGGCTGGCACAGGCACCAGTTTCCCCTGTGTTTTTCCTCAAAAAGAAAATGTTCTACAATTCCCTTATCTGAGATCTGGCTCACACAATATCCCTGTGCTTGCACATTGTTATTCTAGCCCTGTGATTAAGTATATAAATCTAGCAGACGAGAGCATCCAACGTGAAACACCTAGTGTAAGATCAAGCACAGACAGAAACCACTACAAAACAGATGTTAGATTTGTATTACGGAAATGAATCCAGCCAAACCAGATTTAAAGAGATATTAATACAAACAAATAATGGCTTTTACACATAGTCCTCAACACAAGGGCCTGCGTTGTGGCATATGGACTGCTGGCAGGCCTTGCCTATTAAACACAGTTACTATAGACACAAGCCGAGGATATGGAATATTCTTATCAGGTTACAGGAATGTGTTAGGACTAGCGTTGGTGCATATTTATTTGAAGTACCAGGTCCGTCAACAAAAGCCGCAACCGGTAGCTACTGGACTGGAGACTGTAGAATCGCCTCTTACCTGTGATGTCAGGGGAATCACACTGCAACAAGGATATCGTGCCAGGCTGGCTAAACGAAAGATGACACCCGGAAGCCATAAGGTAAGGGGCAGCCAATGGACTATAGTCTTACTAGGCAAGGGCAGCCAATGTGTCTAACGCACTAAATCCTGCAAATTGATTTGCACCAACTTTAGCATCCTCTCTTTTTGGTGCAGCTTGGTCTACTGATAAAGAGCACGTGCCAATACGCCAGTAAGTAAACTGGAAACAAACCTCGAACGTCTCATTGACCCTGAAGCCCAACAGAGCCTTCAGAAATAAAGCATTAGCTGATCATAATATTCGACAGCTTTTAGAACAGAAAAACAGCACTTGCATTGATGCATGAGAACCAATACATACATTCAAGACAGTTTTTTAATGTAGATGTAATTTCTTTGCATTTTTAATATTTCTGTATAGAAACAGACTTGAACTTGCACCAAGTTTATCTCTGAAAACTGTAGAGTTATGAAGCAACACTGACTGAATCAATTTCTCCTGGTGTTGTGTAGATGGAACAGACAACAGGTAGAAATGATGGGCGATTAGCAAGACACCCCCTATAAAGAAGTAGTTCTGCATGTGGTGACCACAGACCATGTCTCGGTTCTCCTTTTTGTCTGTTTTGGTCACTGTTGCACTTCGTCATTGCTCTCACCACTAGAGAAAGCTTGAGTCTACAACCCACAGAAGTTGTTCAGACAGTGCAGCTCACCCAGGATGGCACATCAATGCAAGCTGTGGCAAGAAGGTTAGCGGTGTATGTCAGTACAGTGTCCAGAGAATAGATCAGATCCCACGAGACAGGCCAGGACACCAGGAAATGTGGAGAGGGTCGTTGGAGAGCAAAAACCCAGCAGCAGGCCCTCTTCCTTTGTGCAAGGAAGGACACAGTATCTACTATCAAATATGGGGGAGACCAAAGACTTTTTAAGGTTGCTTTGCTGCCTCTGGCACTGGTTGCCTTGACTGTGTGCAAAGCATAATGAAATCTGAAGATTCCCAAAGTATTTTGGGTCGCAGCGTAGTGCCCAGTTTCAAAGCTGGGTTTGTATCCTAGGTCATGGGTCTTTCAGCAGTATAATGGTCCAAAATATACTCCAGGAAGCACCCAGAAATGGATGGAAGCAAATCACTGCAGAGTTCTGAAGTGGCAGCAATGAGTCTGGATCTAAATCCCATTGAACATCTTAGCATTGCTATTGGGAGAAGGCACCCGTCAAATATGATACACCTGGAAGATTTTGCAAAAGACGGTCCAAAATTCCAGTTGAGAGGTGGAAGAAGCTTGTTGATGGTTATAGGAAGCAATTGATTGTATTTATTCCAATTTGTGTGCAACCAAATTGAGTCGAGGGTGTCAACAGTTTTGTCCAGCCCATCTTTGGAGATGTGTGTGAAATTCTGTCCAATCTGCCTTTTTTTCTTGTGTTGTTCCAATATACATACATGAAATAAACATTTGTATAACAGAACATGTGTAACTGCAAGAATTTTCTGGGAGAAATACTTCATTTTCTGGACTTAAATTTAAAAGGTGCCAACACATGCAGACATGACAATATACACACATTTGTATTATCTATCTATCCATCTCTCACACACATCAAGCTGCTTCTTGATACCTCATCTGAATGAGACTCTGATCCCAGCGATATATTACTGTACTGGGCGAGGCAGTGTTTATACAATTAAGAGTACACTCTGATGTAGATGTAGTAGAGCTCAGAAAGCTGACCCCCCCCCCCACACACACCATTGATTATCAGTTTTCTGTGTACATTGTACATGGATATGGGTATGGGTGTGGTGGACAAAGAGGCATGTGAGCAACTAGTCCTGCAGGGAATCTCTTGAAAACAGCACAGCCTAATAAATTACATCCCTGGAATCCGTATCTCTGTCCCTACCTCATGCTGCTCTTAGATTACATAGCAAAACCAGACAAACATTAATAATGATGTACTTTTAGGCTACTTGTAAAGATCAGAATTCTAAATCTCATCACAATATTTGTTGGCTAATTTGAGGTGCCTTGGAGCATTAGTTCAGCGTAGTCCACCCTTGTGTGGTTTGTATATTATATTAATATATATAATATATTATCTATCCATCTATATATACACATGTATGTATGTATAGGAGCTGATGGGAAAAATCTCCTATTCCCTCACCTCCACAAACAAAAAATTTTCTTACCATGAAATGAGGCTGTGTCAGAATACGCTTCAGCTCTTTTGCATCATTATTCTCAGTGTAACAGGATATTTCTTCCAAAACCTATAGGCAAGAGCAAAGTAAGAATTATATAACCTTACACCACAGAATGAAAAATGATTATGCTTTTGTAGAACCCATTCGTAGATGTTCTACGCATTGGGGTCCAAAATCAGAGTATGCTAAAAGTTTTAAATTACAAGGCCAGTAGACTGCCCTTCTATTCCTGTCTCTCATCTTCTTCTGCCTTGTTTCCAGAGTTTGAAGTCTGGAATGGCACCCGTGACGAAACGCACCTTGCAGCCCAGCCTTGACGTCTATAATAAATCGGAGCCACACTATACAGTCCAATCACTTCCACAAATACATGATGTTCCATTCCCCTGTGGCCAAGATCAGCTTGCACAGTTTTACCCTGACATGTCTTGTTCACACGGACACAAAGGCACGGAGAGAGAGAGGGTGATCCACGTAACCTCCAGCGTGACAACACTTGCCCACAACCCTGACAGGCTGGAGAACATTTTCACTACTCCCAGTGAAGCAGAGTCCTGCCAGCCTGGTAGAGCTGAAACCAGTTACTCATTAGATATAAGCCCAGTCAGTAAACAGGTTTGCAATATGAAGCAGAGAACACGTACATAGGAATTTGTGGATCGAGATAAAAGAGCAACCCAGGATTAAGTTTTATATTTAATCACCTAAATGGCACACTAGATAAAAACACTACACGATGGAAATACAGATATGATAGTCAGAAAATGCAATCCAGGAAGGAATACAAGTATAGCAGACATACTTAAGTCAGTTATCAGTTCCTTGGTTGCTGGCAGGCACATCAAGAGTGCTGTGGAGCCAAGAGCTTCCGGTAAGTTCCAACACGTGACAAGATGTGACTTCTGTGTCAGTGAGCACCGAAGCTATATGGTGGATACCTTTTATCCCACCACTTGACCAAACCCTTGATAACCTCTTGTGGTGGCTGTCTGGGGGAAACCTAATTTTCACCTCCGATGCTGTTATAGACAGCGATGTCAGGACTGGATCTCCTGGGGCTCGCAATCCTTGTGGTCGATTCTATATGCCCTCCTTCAGACAAATCAAACAACCGGAGAAAGTCAGACAGCAGTCGCAGCTCTCGCTTCCTCCGGTTGTCAATGACACTCGAAGGAAAGGAGAGAGACGCGGCCACTGATTTGCTGAAGTAATCGCGAGCCACAAGGAGACCAGTGGTGACAATACTGGAACAGTGGTGGCAGGGAGTATAAATAATTGTCATTATTTTACAATAGGGAGATATATAGATTGAGAAAGGTGTATGAGCAGTGGACATCACCCTTTAAGATTTTCTACTATTTTAAAGTATATTAGATTGATTCTTCTAATGCATACATGTAAGAATGTGGTATCTACCTTGTCAAAACAAGATCTCCACCAAGAAGAAAGATATGTTATGATATAACTTATCTACATTCCTGAACCTGAACTAGGGTTTACTAGGACATTCTTTTTCATGGCTGAAAAGATCATGAATGGACAATATGAAACCTTCAATAATGACCTATGTGATCCTTTTATTTGATACATTGGTTAAAACTCCACAAATTCCTTACATTTTTGTGACATATAACGCAAAATAAATAGTAAATTGTCCAGTTGGCATTTTTTCTGTAATAAAGTAGTGGGATTTCAAGTAAATGAGACATTCTCATTACTACAATCATTTATTTAAAATGGTTTTGGCAATGAAAATCCATATCTGACATTTGAAATGTATGGTGTTCCCTGGCAAAATTCTGATAGTTTGGTCACACACCAAGTTTTTCTTTTAAGGGGAACTCCAGGGAGATAAAACTTTTTTTGTACAGTCCCTGCCCTCCTATATGATGAAGCAGAGCTGTCCACTACAGTGCTAGGATAAATAGATTTCTTATAAATCAATAAAATAATTTCTGCTCCTCAGCTCTGACCCCTCCCTTCGGGGACAGAGGAATTCAGACTCATGCAGCAGCAGAGAGCAGTGTCAGAGACATGGACCTTGGGGGCTCCAGGATCATCTTACATTCCTGCCCCCTCACACTTCTGTATGGGCCTCCATGGTCACACTACAATCCTGCCCCAGATAAATGATCTTATGCAATGTAAAAAAAAGGCTGTTCTCCCTTCAAATAGCAATCATGTCATCAAGAAGATAGAAATACATGCTGTGATCTTCTGATGTATGTGCATAATGTGTGCTGTCATGCATCAGGCTAGGAGCACAGGCTTCATATCTGCAAGGAAAAAATAAGCAGTATATCCATGTCTGGGGGACTAGCTATTATTGTAATGGAGAGGAATCTGCCTGCCGACATATGGAAGACAAAAAAGTGGGGGAGAGACAGGTGCACCATGAGTAGAATACGTTGGATTAGGGGTAGTTGTGAGGTGGGAGTGTGGCCTCTCACACCTTGAGGGGTTGTGCTAGCCCTGCACAACTCTGGTATAGCGTACCGTGAGCCCGCTGACAGCGGTGTTAACACTGAACCGCCGATTTCCACTTCCTTGTTGTAATCATGTGATTCGGGATTCCGGTCAGCCCGACTCAGAGTCACAGGCTACGGCACACCAGGTCCTGTTCGCCGGCTCTCATCTGTATGCAGCTCCACCACGGGCTCCCGAGGGAGGAAAACAGTTTGATAATTAAGGAACGTGTCTTCAGAGCGCGAAGATAGAGAACACTGGAGGGGGCAATAATTATGCTTAAATTTATAGTTAGATTCCACGACGCGTTTCAATGGCGAATTGCCTCTTCTTCAGGTGGGAGTTCTCAAACCTGAAGAAGACGGCAATTCGCCGTCGAAACGCGTCGTAGAATCTAACAATAAATTTAAATATAATTATTGCCCCCTCCAGTGTTCTCTATCCTAGCGCTCTCAAGCCACGTTCCTTAATTATCATGGCGACATAAGGAGACAGGGAAGCGGATAAGGAGACTTATAGCCGCAATGCTCCTCTGGGAAATATGCAAATTGTCACTTCAGTGAGGAAGTGAAAAACTCTAAGGCTACGTTCACACATTGCGTATTTTGCCGCGTTTTTTTACGCGCGCTTTTCAAAATACGCAATGTGCCTTTTGTCTGCCTGCAAAGTGAATGGGAAATTCACTTTGCATTGCAGACATTGCGTAAAAATACGCAGTGCGTTTTCCGGGAGAAAGCGCAGCTCCGTAAACAATTGATATGTCAATTGTTTACGCAGCTACTTCTGCGAATTCTCCCAGAGGGGAGGAAGAATCCTGCTTCCTCCTCCCCTCTTTGACAGCTGTGGCCGCCCATTAGACTTCACAGTGTATTAATATACACTGTGAAATCTAAATTAAACAGAGGCAAATGTATGTAAAATAAAAAAGAATGAATACTTCACCTCTCCGACGCCTTCTGCCGCTGTCTGGTGCCTTCTGCCGCTCTCTGCTCTGTGTGAACGCAGCCTAATGCTACCCAAAAGGGTAGCAATCAAAGTCATAATCGACTCTTTAACAAGCCTTTTAATAGGACTTAGGATTTGTGCCAGATCAAAACCCCAAACTGCAGATGCTGCGTTTCAGGGTGACTGCCCCTCATCAGCTTAGGAATTCTGATCTGGCTGTATGAGAGGCCGAGATGAGATCTGGGGGACTAGCTAATCTCCTCATGGAGAGGAATCTGCCTGCCAACATAATACGACAGATAAGCTGATAAGGAGTGGCATTAGAGTTTTTCACTTACTCACTGAAGTGACAATTTGCGTATTTCCCAGAGGAGCATTGCGGCTATAAGTCTCCTTATCAGCTTATCTGTCTGGTTGTATTGGCTGGCACATTAGTACCCCCACCCGTATATTGATGTGCCACAATCAGGAAGTTGGTATCACCAACCGTTCCAATTTTATTTAGGTGTATCCATATAAATGGCCCACCTAGTATATACGTATATATATGTGTATATTTTATTTCCTGGATTTAGATTGATATAGAAATAAAGGACCATCTATACTTGGGAACATTAGATTTTTTTTACCTTTCATAGACATTACTTGATCATTCAGGTATGTACTATAATTTGTGTACACTTATACCATGTGTAACGGATGCTGCGCAGACGTCTGTATGCTTTGCTGTAACTGAGGATACAGTGGCGATCCACAGGAGATTTCAGGGGACAGGAGTCTACCAAGTTGATATGGGGGAGTGGAGACCATGGCAGTGCTAAATGAACCAATGCAGTGTTTTGCCTCTGCTCCAAGCCTGATACATGACTGCACACATTCTGCACTATCATACAGCAGAACATCAAAGCATCAACTTCTATCTTCTTGGTGACATGATTGCTATTTGAAGGGAAAACAGCCTTGTTATTACATTACATAGGAAGTATATCAGGGGCAGGATTGTAGTGTGAACATGGGGTTGGCGGCCACACACCCTGCCCATACAGAAGTATGATGGGGTGGGAATGGAAGATGATCCTGGAGCCCACAGGGTCTATGCCCCAGACACCCCACCTGCTCTCTGCTGCATGAAGCTGAATTTCTCTGTCCTTTGAGGAAAGGGTAAGTGCTGAGGAGCAGATATGATTTTATTGATTTATAAGCGATCTAAACTTCCTAGAACTCTAGTTCCCAGCTCTGCTTTATAAAGTAGGAAGGCAGAGGCAGTAAAAAAAAAAAAAAAAAAAAGTTTTCACCCTGGAGTAAAACAGTTTTTTATTTTCAGTATATGAGAAGACGTGAAAATACCCTTTTCTAAGTATGCTCACCATCGCAGATGCGCATAATTCTCAATAGCAGCCGTTATGGCAATGTTTTAGATTGTAAGGGATAGTTCACATGACCGTACTTCGTTCAAGGGCTGTCCGTTTCTACATTTACAGACTATTAAAGTTCAGTAAATTAATATAATAGCTGCTGTAATAAAAATGGATTGCACACAGGTGACAAGTGAGTGAAAATCATCCCACATGTCTGGATGAAAATCAGGCTGATTTTTTTATGCGCTCATGTAAACCTACTTTACAACAGAAAGAAAGTGGATATAACTTATAAAAAATATCAGCTTTAATAATCTATTAATGTTTGATCTAAAATAGAGAAAAAAAGCCACATGGCAGGAGGAAAAAAAAGAAAAGAAGAATACACAACTACACTGTATGTGCTGATACCATATATATGAATTTGTTACCATAAAGTATCAGCACATACAGTATAGTTGTGTATTTTTTTCTATTTTTTCCTCTGGTCGTGTGGCTTTCTCAATTTTAGAGCAAACAGATTATTTTAGGATATGAAGTTACAGAAAAACCTTTCAAATTTGAAGTTTTCAAAAAAAAAAAAAAAAAATTAAAGATGCTGCACAAAAATCATATGAAAAATCCTGTGTTGTATTTTAGGTTGGGAATACTGATTCATAGTGCAGTAAGCATAAATTTGTACTCCACGTCACTTCCAGACGTCTGCTAATCCTACCTATTCCTTGAGGAGAATGTTTTTATACTAACCAAAGAGATGTCAGTCTTGATAGATAATTCCCATTTCATAATAGAAAGGAATAAAAAAATATTTAGTTATTCCTCCATGTTGCAGGATACATGGCACAAACGTCTTTTCAGAAGATAAGACAATTAGACATTCTGTTTTAGCACTTTCTGCTATGAGGATGCTTTATGCATCGCAATACAAGTTAATAGGAAGGCTCAAAGGACTTTTTTGAGCAGTTTCCAGAGTTTAAAAAACACTGAGAAAACATAAAGAAAAAAAAAACGCTGGAGAAATGCTAAAGCAGCAGGTGGCCAAACCAGTCAAAAAGGCAACTAAGAAAAGACCAGAACAAAATAAAAATACTTGAAAACTTGGCAAATTCACAAGCCTCAATGTACAATCAACAGGATGTTACGGGACGAACTTGACAAATGGTAACAATCAATCATTGATATAAAAACAATGCAGAGTCGGTGCCCTACGTATAGGGAGGATGCAGAGTCGGTGCCCTACGTATAGGGAGGATGCAGAGTCGGTGCCCTACGTATAGGGAGGATGCAGAGTCGGTGCCCTACGTATAGGGAGGATGCAGAGTCGGTGCCTACGTATAGGGAGGATGCAGAGTCGGTGCCCTACGTATAGGGAGGATGCAGAGTCGGTGCCCTACGTATAGGGAGGATGCAGAGTCGGTGCCCTACGTATAGGGAGGATGCAGAGTCGGTGCCCTACGTATAGGGAGGATGCAGAGTCGTGCCTACGTATAGGGAGGATGCAGAGTCGGTGCCCTACGTATAGGGAGGATGCAGAGTCGGTGCCCTACGTATAGGGAGGATGCAGAGTCGGTGCCCTACGTATAGGGAGGATGCAGAGTCGGTGCCCTACGTATAGGGAGGATGCAGAGTCGGTGCCCTACGTATAGGGAGGATGCAGAGTCGGTGCCCTACGTATAGGGAGGATGCAGAGTCGGTGCCCTACGTATAGGGAGGATGCAGATGCAGAGTCGGTGCCCTACGTATAGGGAGGATGCAGATGCAGTCGGTGCCCTTCGTATATGAAGGCCTATGCAATCATTGGCCTCACAAGATGTGTTCACCAGGAATCAATACTAAGGCAGCCATGGAAGTGCTGAAGTCCCCCGTGTGTGTGTGTGTGTGTGTGTGTGTGTGTGTGTGTGATAGATATATTATATATCTATATACACACACACACACACACACACACACACACACACACATATACACATACATACATACATACATACACATATATACATACACATATATACATATACATAAAGCGATAAAAAAAATGTTTAAATCGGCTCTTCATAAAATAAATTAAATTCAATTTATGGTAATTAAAATATCCACAATTGGTATTGTGTCCAAGAAAGTTATACATTACACCACTAAAAGCAAGCAAAAAAATCATAAAAACTGCCAATAATGGCTTTCTTTCGCTGGAAACTGGTAGTAATTGAGGGGTTAAGGAATAAATGACTTTACATCATTTCACTCATAATTAAACCATGCTTTGATTTTTACACTTCTTAATAGATGTAAATGTTACAATAAACTTCATTTAAATGATGGAATAAACATCTCAGCAGTCAGGCATGACCTAATTACACAGTTAATGGTAATTGGATTGACAAATCATTTCTGCATTTTGTTAGCTAATTAAACGAACAATGTGTAAAAATGATTTGAGATGAAAATTCTCCATAAAGATGAAAAATCACCTATTGAGGAATGGTGAGCACTTGTAGATGTGTTGCCGATAACCGCTAAATAATACAGCTTTTTATTACGGATGATTTGTTCTACACGAGACGCTCCGACCAAGTGACTGTCAGAGGTTATTGTGTTCGTAATGACATCTCCCGGCTTCTGGCCTGTTCTTAGCATTTACAATACATGTGGAATAGACTTGAATCAAGATTTGATGCAATAACCAAAATCAGATCAAATGAGTAAATGGTAAAAAGAGAAACATAATGCTAATTACCTCTTTGGCTCGCTGTACAGCATCACTTGGAGGATTCCTGATTTGTGGCGAAGACTTTGTATTGATTTTGTCATAAAGCTAAAAGAAAACGACATGAAGAATAGAATAAAGTAAGGTCCCGCGATCAAACATGATACAATTAAAGTCCTGATTTTAATCATTCAGACGATGCAGTACATGGAGACGCTGAGAATATGTACAAAGTCCTTCCTAATGTAGTAGAGAGTTTCCTGCTGTAATAGCCGTCTGGAGGAAGTGATGAAAATCCCTAATTAAGCCCTGGCAAGAGGTTTTTTTTTTTTCTTTTCCTGCAAGGAATGTGAAGACGTAAGATTAGGCCACAACTGCTTCCCCATTACCATTTATGAACTGGAACGCTGCTGAATAGATTTCATCTATGGGACGGCACGGCAATAGAAGCTGCATCGAGGACCGTTATTAAAAATATTCAGGACTGGAGGAGTTTCATGTACATAATTCAAATGCAGTCAACTTAGTGTGAGATACTGCACAAACATTAATACATGGACAGTACAGGAACATGTCTGACAATTACCAGGACTGACAACCCAGAGGTTCCACATTGCCACCGTCTATTTGCAAGAAAAACACTAGGAATTTAATAACTTAGAAAAAAGAAAAATATTGACAATATACAGAAAAATCCCACCCCAACCCTCACAATTATATCAGTTTATAATAATTAAATTCTCAAATTGCTCATAGCTTATATTAGGTAGCCTAATGGATAGGTCACCTACATAAAGTAAAAACAACAAACATTTATCACAAGTTACATCGTCACACAGCTCGTGTTCATCCTCAAGTAGCAAAAATGGATAAATCCTCATTGGAAAACAGTTATAGTGAGAAATGCAAATGTAACAACTTACAGCACCTCTTCATCCTGAAACATCCCATGAAGTTCTGCTGCTAAGTCATTATCTGCTTCGTAGCAGCCAACAGATCAAGCATCATATCACAAGATCTTTATTTTTAGTCCCGGGTTAACCTAGGACAACCAGCCAAGGACTTCTATCCCTCAAATAATCATCCTGGAGGATAATATTCTGTATATTATAACAGCCTTGCAGTGTGTCGCTTTATATTTACACTGGGATACCTCCTACAATTTAGACCATATAGGCGACAACCAAGTTATGTACTATGTAAGTGGATACACACCATTACTAAAGTGTAAGACACAGAGTATGGCTGGTTTCACACTATCTTTTTTTTTTAATCAAGGGGGATTCAGGTAAAATCTGCACTCCTGGATTTCCCTGCAATTGACAAACTAGATTCACACGCACCGGTACAATCAGTGATAATACCGGTGCGGGAGCTGACCATTGCATCCGGTTAATTACCTGTTTGGGCTGGATCTGATGGAAAATGACATGCCCCCTAGGGGGTGTGTCATTGCAAACTTTGTTCTGGGCAGGCTCAGACCAAAAACTCTGGTCTGATGTCCGGTTTCAACAAGAGCCGGTTTCCACCGGTTCAGAGTTCAATAGAGCCCCATTGTATTGTTACACGCAATGGTGTGCACGGTTTTGTCCCAGAGACCAAAAATCGATCCAAAACGCGCTTTTGGTCTCAGTGCAAAACATGGGGATACCCGGATCAGGGGTAACTGTAAAGAACTGGATGCAGCCGCACAAGCCTACAGCCCCAGTGAAAGTCAATAGGACAGAGAACTGATGCGGGTGCATCCAAGTTAAGCTGGAATCACACAGATACCAAAAAATGGCTCTGTGAAACTAGCGTCATACATACATACATAGTACAGAGGCGGGTAATTACCGAGCTGGGATGTACTGGCTACATACAGCCGATATACATGTGAGGAATGTTTATGTATTACATAGGATTTCACAGTGATTCATTTACTTATTTTAAACTCCCACCAAATCCCTGTAAAATGGAATATCAGCAGGATCAATCCTCCCAATTCGTCTATATGGGGATACAGACTGTACGAAGCTGAATAACGTGATACCTTGATATCTGCAATTCGATATTTTGTTCCCAAGAAACCATGTTTTACCTAATATGTTAAGATCTGTGGTCCAGACACTGATCTACATGAGAATTTGCCTACAGGTTTTATTTTAAACCTTTTTCCTCCCCTTATTCCAAGAGCCATAACTTTTATTTTTAATATTATTATTAACGTTTTGAAGGGAAGAAATGTGGTCTGAGTAAGGGAGAAGGGAGAAAGGAAGGAGAAAAAAGGTTACAAATGGGGATAAACAATCACAACAACATAAAAAAAAAAAAAAACAAGGTCGCTCTAAGGAATTATATAACACTGGTGATGGGTGAACCCGCTGATGTTCAGGTTCAGCAAACCCACCCAGACTATTTTTAAAGTCAGAGCTCAGGGTCGTACGTGACTCGAGCACGAGTTTGAGCCCAGAACTCGGACATTAAAACTATGAGATGAAGCGGGGGAGCTATAAAAAGAAAGCAAATAGCGATTAAATATCATCATAATACTTAATGGTGTTCCGCCGCTAGTACTTCTGGGGTGCTCATTATTATCTTACTGGATATTCACTTGAAGAGGAGCCCAACAGTCAATCACAGATGCTGTCATGGAGAGTGGGCATCTGTGATTGGCTGTTGGAGTAAGCTGAAAAAAACCCATACATATTTAGCATCTAACGTGCAGGGTAGAAGCTAGAATGTATTGGCTGTTTTCAGGTCACTCCAAGAGCCAATCACAGACACCCATTCTTTGTGACAGTGTCTTTGATTGTCTGTTGTGCCCCTCACCCATTGACATCGTACTGTAAAAATAAATAATTAAAAAAAAAAATAGCATAGCACTCTGCGGTATTTTTGATTCTCAGCAAAGATAAAGCGGACAGCTTCGGGCTGCCACCCCAGCTGCCTGGTTTTACCTTTGCTGGTAATCAAAAACACAGGGAAGGCCATTTTTTTTTTTCTTTTATTATTTAACCTCCTTAGTGACAGAGCCATTTTCCACCTTAATGACCGGACCATTTTTTGCAGTTCTGACCAGTCTCAACTTATGAGGTTGTATCTTTGGAATGCTTCAACAGATCCCAGTGATTCCAAGATTAATTTTATCGTGACATATTGGACTTCATATTAGTGGTAAATTTAGAACATTTTTTTTTTTTTTGCGTTGGTGAAAAAAAAGTACAGTTACAACCAGGCAGCTGGGGGCTGGAATCCTCAGCAGAGGATGCTCCAAGCGTTCTGGCCCCTCTTCTCCTTCCCCCTTCCCCCCCCCCAGCTGAGAATTGAAAGCCGCAGCCACCACAGAAAACGGCGCATTCATAGAAGTGCCATTTTCTGGCGCTGTATCTAACTCTTCCAGACTACAGTGTAGCAGTGGCAGACTGGGTAATATGGGGTTAATGTCAGCTTTGTATTGGCAGTTGGCACTAAACCTGAGATTCATAATGTCGGGCCAACATTAGGTCCGGCCATTACAAATCTCTAGTAAATAATAAAGACACAACAAAGACAAATATTAGGAAAAAAAACACATATCTCGACTCCATCCTTATTATTCTGCAATGTCCGACATAGTCCAGTGGGCGGAAGATTTTCAGTGGTATACCATATGGGGCATCTTACATATGCTATAAGAGCAGGCACCTTGCCAGGGAAATGAGAGGTTATGACCCGAGTGAGGTGATGTTCATGACCCGAGTGAGGTGATGTTCATGACCCGAGTGAGGTGATGTTCATGACCCGAGTGAGGTGATGTTCATGACCCGAGTGAGGTGATGTTCATGACCCGAGTGAGGTGATGTTCATGACCCGAGTGAGGTCAAGAAAGTTCATGATCACCAGCCACACAGGGGTTAACTATGAGCTCAAAATGATCTCCAGAGTAGGAGATCACCATGACATCACAACTGATCTCGTGTGAGCAGTGATCCTGAACTTTCATGTCCTCAGCAAATCATGACTTTTTTCTACCCCCGCTGGTGCCATCTTGGAAGGGTGGGGGTGACTATCGGCACCGGAGGATGGCGGGGGACTGGGGCAGGACACATCTTTGTCATCAGACAGGTTTGATCCTGTCAGATGACAAAAAAAATAATTAATTTTTTTACCGACTATTCAATGCATATTTATGTGATCACCGTTGTATACCGGTAAACGTGTATAACAGCGATCACATGGCTAGTATCGGTAAAAAACCAGTCTGATTCCTAATATAGCTGAAACCCTGGGGATTTTCGGGCACTGGGAGTTGTTATAGGTTTATTCCTTGCTCCCACCGAAATGATTTAAAGCGAACCGGTCACCCCCTCCAGGCATCTAAAAATACCATAGCCACCTTCTGCAGCACTAAGGCTGCATTCTGACAAGGTGTCTATAGCATTTATGCTCCCTTGATTCACTGAAATAAAGACTTATATAAAATCTGTTTCAAACCTGATCCAAGACCGGGAGGCGGGTTTTCAAGTGTCTGTCTCCCTCCTCTGTGGTGTCAGTCATCCCTCTCTGCTCTCTGTGCACCGCCTCCAGGGCCATCTCCCTCCATTACAGAGCTTTGTCAGCTCTGCTACAACATAGAGCTGCTGTTATAGGAGACCCCACAGTAGTAAATCTAGCAGGAGGATACTGCCTGCTACGTAGCAGCCCTTGAGCTGAGCAGGTTTCACTTTCAGTTTCTTGTACCCAGCAGCATTGCTCTGTCCTCAGCCCCTAATCTAAAGCACAAACTCAACTCTGCTGCACTGCTGACAGCTCAGCTCAAGGGCTGCTATGTAGCAGGCAGTGCTTTCTCTGCTCAGGGTCCTCCTGCTAGATTTACTACTGTGGGGTCTCCTATAACAGCAGCTCTATGTTGTAGCAGAGCTGACAAAGCTCTGTAATGCAGGGAGATGGCCCTGGAGGCGGTGCACAGAGAGCAGAGAGGGATGACTGACACCACAGAGGAGGGAGACAGACACTTGAAAACCTGCCTCCCGGTCTTGGGTCTGGTTTGAAACAGATTTTATATAAGTCTTTATTTCAGTGAATCAAGGGAGCATAGATGCTATAGACACCTGTCAGACTGCAGCCTTAGTGCTGCAGAAGGTGGCTATGGAATTTTTAGATGTCTGGAGGGGGTGACAGGTTCGCTTTAAGCAAATGTGTGGGATTCATCCTATATTGATTGCCAACCAAGGTAAAACCCAGGCAGCTGGAGGTCTGGGATTCTCAACATGGTGAGGCCCAAGCACTCTGGGTCCCCTATGCTGAAGATCGCATCCCACACCCGCCTCTGAAAATGGCAAATTCTTTTTCATAGCGCCATTTTCAGGAGTTTTATCTGGCTCTTGCAGCGGCCCTGTTGGCGGTGGCATGCTGGGTAATCAAGGGGTTAATGCCAGCATTGTATTGGCAGCTGGCATTAAGCCCGAGTTTCATAATGTTGGGCCTACGTTTGACCCACCCAATATGAATCTCTGGTAAACAAACAAACACAGAAAAAATATTTGAATTGCAATAAAATTTAAAAGACATCCCTGGTTCCCATTTTGAATAACCCAATAACCCAAAACAAACCTCCAATGATAATCCACAGGTCTGTCCCTCGACGAACATGTTCAGCTCTGCTACATCGATGTGAGCAGACACGTGTGTTCACAACAAGTAGCAGGCTCACAATGACACTTGGAAGTGATCCAGGTGCTGTGAGAAAGGTCATCCCAGTTCACAGCTGACGACCTAGGGTGATCCCGATGAACTGCATTACAGCACCCAGATCCCAGCAGGTAGTGATAGCTTCTCTCGCTCACTTTACAGTCACTGAAAGGTGCCGTTCATTGCGATGTAGCAGTGCTAGGGACCTCTTTTTGGATTACCGTCGGAGCGGAGTAAGTTTGGGAGCTATTAAATGGGTCAAAAGGGGGTGTCTGTGTTTTATTTGTAATAAAGAATTTGGCAAGTGTGTGTTTTTTTAACTATTTACTGACTGGATTAGCAATGCGCAGGTCTCAGAGGCCTGACATTACCAATCTAGGGCTTATTGACAAGCTGTTAATACTCAGCTGTCATTAACCCCTTCTATCACCCTGATGCCATCGCACCAGGACATCGGGAAGAGTTGGGTAAAGCATCAGGAATTTGCGCTTCTAATGAATGCACCAATTTCTGGGGTGGCTGCGGGTTACTACTCTGTATCCTAGGGTGGCCAATAACAATGGGTCTCACCACGCTGTGAATACCAACCCACAACTACCTAGATTTTACTTTGGCTGCCAACAAAAATGGGGCAAAGCCCCCATTTTAAAAAAAAATAATTTATATAAAGAATGAAAAAAATAAATAAATAAAAATGGGCTCCCCTGCATTTTTTAGTTCTGGGCAAGGTAAAAACCAGGATGCTTAGGGTGGCAGCCCGTAGCTGCCTGCTTTAGCTGTGCTGAGAATCAAAAGTACAGTGAAGCGCTATGCAAACATTTTAAAATTATTTAGTTTTACCACCCCTATGGATGGCAAATTTGTTGCCAATGGCAACCAATCACTGACACCGTCACAATGGGTGGGGGCTCAGCAACTAATCACAGATACTGTCAGAAAATGGGCATTTGTGATTGACTGTTGAAAGTCAGTGCAGTGAATACGCTTAATGAGTGGCCTGGAAGTGGGAGACTGGTAAGCTCTATCTAGCCATCCTATCTATCTATTCTGGAGTTTGGGACCATGTAAAATATCTTTGTAACATCACCCTCCATACGCTGTCCATGTGGCAAGCTTTTTTTTCATGCACCCATAGACACTTATTGAAGAGTCGTGTCTGAAACTCGCTGACAATCGCAAAATGCTACGATTGTTTTCTCAGTGTAAATGAAGCTGAGGAAACAATCGCAGATAAGAGGACACATTTATTAACAATGGTCCAGGTGCAGTGCGATTTTTAATGGATCAGTTTTAATCACCAGTGTGAGGAGCACCCTTAAAGTATGTTTTTCTCTAAAATGCTGCAATACTACCAAGATCAAACATACATGGTCGAAAACGTACAGTATGTACCAATTTTCAGGTTCCCTTTAACAGCACAGGAAAACATTTTAGCACAATTATACAAAAATGCTGAGTAACATGGCCTGTTGTAGGTTTTTTCATAAAAATAAACCGGTTGAAAAAGGTTGTGTTTTATTCTCACCAATATTCCTGTTACACATCTCACACAACAAAAGATTGCTCTGTTGCATTTACATTAAACCAATTATAAGAATATGTATCAGTTTTACCTTCAGCAATTTGTAGTGAATTCATACTGGGCGGGATTCTAACCTGTCGCCACATTATGGTGCTATGTAACCGCAGGATTGTGCGATGCTGCCCAAGTCATTGTGTAGCCCCATCCTGTTTATACTTACTGAATCTTATTAAAGGCTGCTTTACAGATGTGCATTTTGGGATTTTAACATGTGCAACACCACTGAAATAAATGGTGCCATTTCACTGAGTTAGTGTACATTCAGAATTTCCAAACCACCACAATACCCGAGTAAATTACTTAAATGTGTTTTATGAGTCGTGCAATAGTAAGCGCTAAAGCACAGATTCTTGCTGTAGTGCCGCTGTGTAATGACCTTGGGCAGTAATCATTCCCATTTAATGTTCTCTTCCACAAAGGAAAGCGGTAAATTTCCTGCTTGCGAGTGACAAAGTCCTCTCTTGGCTGTTATCTATTTATTGTGGAAGCAGGTGTAGCTCAGTCAACAGTGAACTGGATTAATAAGCTAAGTAATGGCTTCGATTTCCTAAGTAAATAATGCACAGTATAACAATGCTTGATGAAAAGATGAACTTTAGTCCATTACTTACACTTTCACCATGTCTGTAAAAAAATATTCATTAATCCAGATTTTATTTAAAGGATTATTCTCAAGTAGAAAAAATAAACCTCAAATAGCCGGGTCCCAAAATAGAAAACGAAACTGAGGACCCGGCTATTTGAGGGGGGGAGAGAGGCAGTCAGAGGTGGGACCTTAGGAGCGCTGCAAATTCGCAGGCGTCCGATGTGCCGCCACACAATGAGGATGATGAATAAACCACTGCGGGCACGCGCTGACACTCCAAGAAGTTGTGGCACGCGCATGCGCATGCCGCAACCTAAATGAGAGTGCAGGGCGCAGGCTACGGAGCACGGAGGGGTGGAGGCATCACACAATCGCCGAAACAGAGGGATGATGGACAAGACAGGGGCGGCACAGAGACACTGCAAATCCCGCCTCCCGGTCATCGGTCTTGGTAACTGCCAAATTTTATCTAAGTACATATTTGCCTGAATATAGCCATAAAAAATGCGATATACACCTTCTCTGAATGCAGCCTTAGGGCTGCAGAAGGTGGTGAGGTTAGCTTTTGATGTCTGGGGGAGGGGTGACAGGTTCGCTTTAATGATAAGCTGTCAATATTTAGCTGTCATTAACTCCTTCCGTTACCCCGAAGCCACTGCACCAGGGCATTGGGAAGAGCCAGACAAAGTGCCAGGAATTGGCACATCTAATGAATGCGCCAGTTTCTGGGGCGGCTGTGGGCTGATATTCTGTAGCCTGGGGGGCCCAATAACTATGGGCCTCACCACACTGAGAATAGGAGTAGCCCCGGCACACTAATATCATGAAAATAGAGTCTTTGCAACGACAGTCTTTTTTGTTGTGATTTTATTTTTGTGAAAAAGGTGGCGAGTCAGACTCCGGCCTCCTCTACACCTGACCAGACTTAGGACACAAGGACGGGAGTCACGTGCTGACCCTACACATCGTGGTCACATATAGGTACCGCCTCCTGCGTATCCCACACATGAGGTCTCCTTCTCATTTATCCTTCTAGCCTAAGTACTCCACCTGTGCTATACAATAACCCTCATTCTCTCCTGTGACGTCTGTGACTTCAATTGAGTCCGGACCAGCAGGACTACCCTTGACAGGGATGACCTCACCCTAGCTGGACCACAAAAGTAAAGCTATACCACCTATACATACACCCCGAAACTAAGGACCAAGTCATATCCCTGATGAAAGCTCGAGATGTAGAGCTGAAACGTTGGATTGTAACACCACCTTTTTCACAAAAATAAAATCACAACAAAAAAAGACTGTCGTTGCAAAGACTCTATGATATTAGTGTGCCGGGGCTACTCCTATACTTTAGCTTTGTTTTTTTCCCCAGAGCACCTAAATTGGGGTTTGAGCCTGTCATATCTACTCTATATCTCACCACACTGAGAATCCCAGACCCCAGCTGCCTGGTTTTATCTTGGCTGGAAATCAAAAATAGTGGCAAAACCCACACATTGTGTTAATTATTTATTTCAATGATTGGAAAAAAAAAAAATAACTAACCAATCACAGACACTGGCACAATGGGTGAGGGGTGCATCAGCCAATCACAGGTGCTGTCACAGAGTGGGTGCCTGACTGGCAGTTGGAGCCAGTGCAGTGAATAAATCAGGAAGGTAATGAGTGGCACCTGAAGCACAAGCATGTGGACGCTAAGTAAGTAGGACGCTGATGTTTAATCACTGTTTTGCCTATTTTTACAGCCCCTTTGCCATAATTTCATAATTTTAAAGTCCAGGTTCAGACTAAAGTTCGGGTTAAGTCCGGTCCGGAACTCAAAGCCTGTCCGGTCCGGACCTGCCAAACCAAAACATAGGCGCGATTGCCTATCAGTAATTACGATGTCGTATTCAGGCCTTTGGCAGGTTGAATTCCATGTATGTGACAGACAGGCTGCTAAAAATATCAAGACAGTCGGGGGCTAGGTGAGAAATCTGGTTTCCTCCAAGTTCACTTTGTAGTCTGGCCAAAAAATTATGGAATGACTATTTAAGCAACTCAGAAAAGATATCTCGGGCTGCCCACATCATTGAAGTAAAGGCTCACTCAGATGTCCGTGAGTTGCTTAATCAGGTTTTTTTTTGTCGACTGAACACTGTAAAGTCTGCGGTGACTGTCACATGTCTAATGAAAAATAGATGTGTCTCCACAAAAAATACATCACAAATCAAAATGACTAATGCAATTCTATGGTAGCATGCAGGGCCGTGGAGTCGGCGTCAGTGTGCATTTTGGTAAAGTCGGAGTTCGAGTCAGTATAAAATGGACTGACTCAGACTCCAAAAATAAATAATAAATTAAATATAGTAGTTCAATGCAGAATGTGCTGAATATTATGAATTATTGTGTTATATTATATCCAAATATCTTGATTATTGTAATAATGATGAAAATCCTAATCACCTGACTGTTTAAAGCGGGACTGAGACCCACCTCAGAAAGTCCTAGATGGCGGAGTGAACGTGCAGTGATCTACCATATGATGTGGTCCTGTCCAAGACTGACTCCTCTCTGGATAATTGTTCTTAATTGTGTTGAGGGGGCATATCGTTGTGAGATTCCCATGGAGCAGTTAATGCAGGGTTACACATAATGTGCTAGCGACCTGACCAACGATTGGGATCGCTGGAACATCGCTATGTGATCGTTGGTGAGATGCCAGACAGGCAGATCTCACCAACGACCCTGACATTGTGGAAAAGAATATAAACTATTCTTTTCCACGATGCTGAGGTCCCGCTACTGTATTCAGCTGGAGAACGCTGGTAACCGGGGTACACATTGGGCTGCTAAGCACAGCGCGCTGTTCTTAGTACCTGATAAGTACCCTGGTTACCAGGGAACACATCGGGTTAGAAAGGCATCACATATGCCGATGTCTGCTGCCCAGCAGCAAACCAACGACCAAAAAGATGGCCCTGGCCATTCCACAGCGATCTGATTGCTGCGGCATGTCGCACGCAGCAACATCGCTGTGAGGTCGCTGCAACGTCACAAAACCTGTGACGTTGCAGTAATATCGTTAGCAATATTGCTGCATGTAATGGGGCCTTTAGTGTGCTTTTTGAACCATATGGAGGAGATTCAGGTGGAGAAGACTTTAAGAGTAGCAATCGCCAGACTGCTCTACATGACTAGGAAGCTAATTGCCAGGTGCTGGATCAGGGAGGAACCACCATCTAGGGGAGAACACCTTAAACACGTTGAATACATACGCCTAGAGAATGGAATATACAGTAAAAGAGAAAGAATTAACATGTGTGAAAAGCCGTGGTCTCCTTGGTTAAGTTGCAGATAAAGCCTCTTGGAGCCCAGTAGGAGGGGGAAAAGGATATTGAAATATGGTCATACATCACAGTTACATTGTATAATTCAAATGTGATATTGCTTCTACACAATAAGGGATTTGATATTTCAGTATTATATGCTGTCAAAGGGTAAGGGGGGAGATGCAGAGGTGGCTTTTCTTGGGGGATATTGGTAAAGTGTTATTCTGAAAATAAGATTTACAATGGACAAATGTGTACTGCTGTATTTGATATTGTTTTTCAATAAAAATCTGATTTAAAAAAAAAGAAATGATGAAAAGCTTGATGTTCATGTTATACTACAATAAATGCATCACTTAAAGCTGAGCCATGAATGAGGGAGTCAGAGTTGGACTCAGGAGTTGAATTCGTGGAGTTGGAGTTGAAGTCAGGGAAACTGAGGAGTCCGAGTTGGTGGTTTGGCTTACCGACTCCACAGCCCTGGTATCATGAAGGGTAGTCCACACAGATAACCTAGGTCTGAGGTCTGGGATTAACAATGGGTAGAAGTGATGCTTTTAATTAATTATCCCACGTGAAAATCATTGATGAAACAACAGTGGTAAAAAGTGAACTAAATACTGATGTGACGCCATACAGTAAGGGTGCCTTCACACTGGCGTTTGTGTCTGCATGCTGATGGCATGCAGACACAAACGCTGTCAAAAGCAGGGACACTTTGATGTGTCCGCAGCGGATAATGTCCGCCTGCGGACACATCACTAGGGAGCCCGGCAGCCAATCGGCGCTGTCCGGGGGCGGGCCGGAGGAGGAGTTCAGCGCCGGAGATCTCCTCCTCCCGGCCGCCGGTAAGCTCCGGGACTGTCGGCGGGGAGTACAGCTGATGTGACAGCTGTTTGAATCTTCCCGCGCCGACACCGAGAGGAGATGTCGGCGCGGGAAGATTCAAACAGCTGTCACATCAGCTGTACTCCCCGCCGACAGGTCCTGGTGCTTACCGGCGGCGGGGAGGAGGAGGACAGCAGTGGCTCAGCTGATCTCCCGGTGGCCGTCGGTGAGCTCCTGTGACATCACCGGCGGCCACCGGGAGATTTTTCAATGGGTCCGCAGCGTTCTCCAGCGCTGTCAAGCACAGAACACTGCGGACCCATTGAAGACAATGCATGTTTTGTGCGCTTGGGGACGCTTGCCGATTTTCCAAGCTCCCTGAGCGCACAAAAAATGCAACATGCTGCGTCCCGGGCGCGGATGCTGGACACCGGAAGGAGCAGATATCGTCCGCATCCGCACCCGAACGCAGAAAACGCAGGCACTATGCGTTCCTATGTTAAACATAGGAACCGCAGTGCGCATGCGTTTGGGAACGCAGCATACGCTGCGGCGCCAAACGCTAATGTGAAGGCACCCTAATGGCACTCAGGGGGTTTTCATGTATGCAAAACAGAAGCTTCTGAATGGTGCAACAGGCTTCATTCAGATGTCAGGGTTGCATCAGTATTTTTTTTCCCATACATATAACGCGTAGCCATTAGTTTATGATGACATTCACATATCCAATTTTTTCTAAAGCTATGGGTAAAAAGGACCCAAGCAAGTCTATGCACAGGGATGGCACCCATGTACAGTGTGTGCTGTCTGTATTTAACACTGCAAAGTATAGGAGAGGCTTTGTAATTTATTCATTTATCCACCCGTGAATGTACACACACGGTCCAAACATGGAGAGCCATTTTAGCTGCACTCACTGTCTAAAATACACAACAAAACTGGGGGTGACAAAATAAAAAATATGAAGGTGAAGAATAAAAAAAAAAAAAAAAAAATTTAAAGGTTTCTGGTAACAACCTGGTCAACGATGACAGATTAGCTCAAAATGAACAAAGTGAATTTGGTAAGAACTCGAGAGACAGAATAAATGTAATTTAATAGATGCAGTTAAGGCTTTATGATATGTGAATGAGAATGGTAGACACAAGCAAGAGCAAAAGAGAATACAACTAGTCAACATGCAGAGTTACAGTTTCTACAACTGGGTCCAACACTTGCTAAAATCATGGTCAGCCACTCACCAGGAGAGAAGCCTGGAGCACATCCTAGTAATAAAGCACACCGAGGGCTTCATCCACACGCTGCCGCATACTGAAGAGGCTGCACTCACGCTGGACCATGAAAACGACAAACCTTGTATCCCAGACTGGCCTCAGTCAACAAAAGGAGATATTGTTCTTCTGCTCAAGGGAAATCTAACTACTTAAATGGTTGACATCTGTATTCAGAAAACGTTTCCTGGAATGTGCCCAATAATGCTTGACTGTACAAAATACTGATTTCTCTTGCACGCCTAACTTCAGCTTGTGTCAAAATTTACAGAACTACTATAGTGCCAATGACAATTATCTGTATTGGTTTATTTTCATTTAATAAATCAGAAAAAAACAAAATAAGCCCCCCCATAATACAAAATGCCTTTCACCCCTTTCCTCACACTTGTGGGCTGTGCTGCCATCTACATTGTGACGCAGCAATTACATGCACATATCAGTCTCCTTTGCAGATTTAGTCCCATTTAGTGATGGGCGAACCTGAACAGTTCTGGGTCCTTACTGAGCACCTAGTGTTCGGGCACAGACCCCAAAATACTGACTTCCCTGAGTAGTCTGTGTTACTATTCAGGTTCGGCCAGGAGGGCTGTAAAAATAAGCAAAATGATGATTAAACAGGAGCTTCATATACTTGTCAGTCTCCCACTGCGCACACAAGTCCACTCATTAAGCTCACGTTAATTCACTGCACTGACTCCAACAGCCAATCACAGACGCCCACTCTTTTTGACAGCATTTCTGATTGGCTGTTGTGTCCCTACCGATTGTGCCGGTGTCTGTGATTGGTTGTTATATACATTAGTCTATTGGTAACAAATCTGCAGTCATATGTTTGTAAACAATTAAGTAAATACTGAAGAAAAAAAAAAATGGAGTAGGAGTCCTCCGTATTTTTTATTAGCTCAGATAAAGCTGACAGCTATGGGCTGCCATCCTCAGGTACCTGCTTTTATCTTGGCAGACAATACAGGGGAGCCCATTATTATTTAAATAAACAATTAAAAACAATGTGTGGACTCCACCCTATTTTTTGATTGCCAGCCACGGTAAAAGCAGGCAGCTGGGGCTGATTCTCAGGGCGGTGAGGCCCATAATTACTAAACCTCCGAAGCAACAGAATAGCAGCTCGCAGCTGCCCCAGAATTTGGTGCATTCACTAGAAACACCAATTCCCATCGCTTTACCTGACACTTCCCGATGCCCTTTGTAGTGTGAAACAGGGTGATAGAAGGGGTTGATGACAGCTGAGTATTGTCCGCGGTCATTAATCCCAATATTGGTAATGTATAGGCTTCTATGAGACTTATAGATTTCCAATCTAGTCAGTAAATAGTTTAAAGAAACAGCAAAACGGAAGACCCTTTATTCGAAATAAAACACACGGATAACCCTCTTCTACCCTCATTTTTTAACGTCTCCGCTCACTGCGATGTAGCAGAGATGAGAAGCTTCGCTGCAGATCGTGCTGTGGGTTACAGTCGGAGGGTATGTTTGGGCTTAATAAATGAGTAAAAGTGCGTGTTTTATTTAAAGTAAAAGGATTCTTCAGTTTTTTTACTTATTTACTGACTGGATTGGTAATATGCAGGTCTCATAGAAGCCTGAATCTAGGGCTTAGTGAGAGCTGTCAATACTAAGCTGTCGATTAACCCCCTCTATCAACCCAATTGCCACACTAGGGAATCAAGAAGGGGCAGGTAAAGCTCCAGGAATTGGAGCATCTAATGAATGCGTTAATTTCTGGGGTGGCTGCAGGCTGCTATATTCTGTAGCCTGGGGACCCAATAACTAATACAAAAAAAATACGGGTGACTCCTACGCAATTTTTTCTTAATTATTTTAACACACCTATGACAGAAGGTTCATTGTCAATATGCTAACGTATATGGTAACCAATGCCATACACTGGCACAATGGGTCAGGACAGAGTTGACATCTGTGATTCACTGTTTAATTCAGATTGCAGTGAATAAACAGGGGCTTAATGAGTGGGGACTCAAAAGTAAGTGTGACAGCAGCGAGAGACTGATAAGTATGATACTCCTGCTTTAATCCCCATTTTGCTTTTTTTTGCAGCCCCCCTAGCCCATACTGCCACCATTTTATAACAGTAAAGTTCCCACAGACTCATAGGAGTACAGGCTCAAGTTACGGTGAAGTCCAGTTCCGAACCCGGAATTTTTTTTAATGTCCGTCCAAATCCACCAAACCCGAACAGTTGCGGGTTTGCCCATCTGTAGTCCCGTTTAACAGAATAAAGAACCAAGTGTACATTGCAAATTTTTGTGGACTTTAGATAAATGGATCCATCCGGCAGAGCTTGTGGAGGATCTGGCACAGATTTCTTTCTGTTTTTCTAGTCTTATTATGGAACATAAAAACAGAATTTAAGACACTTGTGAACTCTGCTTAGGTTGGGCCAAGGTCACACTGATGTATAACATCTGATGATTTTTTTTATGCGAGCAGGAGTCGAGTGACATTTAAAGGTGATCAGATTTTCTCAAATGTGAGAATCTGAGAATAGTTGCAGAGAAGATAGAAAACTTTATTTCTCCATTTTTTCTATTGCCGGTCTCGGCATAAACCGCACTGCACTTGGATGTCATCTGAGCGCAGTCTGATGTTTCACATGCACCCATATACCTCTACGGGTGCCCGTGATCAGATGTGCGGAGGCTCTCGCAGCATGCAGTGATTGTTTTCTCATGCTGAATACCGTGTTTCCCGAAAGTAGGGTGCCCCCGAAAGTAAGGCATGCTTGGGGGGGGGGCGCCCTACCTTCTAATATAAGGCACCCCCCCGAATGTAAGGCGTACCTGAGGACTGTGCTGGTCCCCACTCTCGGTGGCCCCCACTTCGGTGGCCCCCCCACTCTCCGGTGGCCCCTCCCCCTCTCCGGTGGCCCCTCCCCACTCTCCGGTGGCCCCTCCCCACTCTCCTGATTCCCGCTGTGGCTGCCAAACTCCGCCCAGGTCAGGAGCCCTGCGCCAATTACAGCGCAGGAACCGTGACCCAATCACAGCCCAGGAACCGCAAGCCAATCCGCGGCCATCTGACATCGTGCATGGCCTCTGATTGGCTAGCGGTTCCAGGGCTGTGATTGGCTCATGGTTCCTGCGCTGTAATTGGCGCAGGGCTCCTGACCTGGGCGGAGTTTGGCAGCTACAGTGGGAAGGAGAGCGGTGGGACGCCGGAGAGTGGGGGCCCGGAGAGCGGAGGGGGCCACTGGAGAGCGAGGGGGCCTCCGGAGAGTGGAGGGGGCCACTGGAAAGCGGAGGGGGCACTGGAAAGCGGAGGGGCCACCGGAGAGCGGAGGCCAGCTGGAGGACGGGGGACCACCGGAGAGCGGAGGCCAGCGGGGAGAGCGCGGACACCAGAGAGCGGGGCCACCGGAGACCGGTAAAAAACTGTTTGTGTGTGTATGGGTGTGTGGTGTGTATGGGTGTGTGTATGTGTGTGTGTATGGGTGTGTGGTGTGTATGTGTGTGTATGGGTGTGTGTGGTGTGTATGGGAGGCTGCAGTGGGATTTGGCTAATATAAGACACCCCCCGAAAGTAAGACATGGCGGTCTTCTTGGACCAAAAAAAATATAAGACAGTGTCTTACTTTCGGGGAAACACGGTAGGTATGAAAATTGTAGATCTGCACTACCCTATAGCATAAGGCCAGGTACACATTGCGTTTGTGCTGTTCATTTAACGGACATGTAAACGCATCCATAGGCTTTCATTCAATAAACACATTCCAAAATAGGCATGCGTTTGCAAGAGTGCACTTGTTGAAACACACAAGCAAACATGAACTGCAGCATTTGTCAGCCCGTTAGAAAACAAATGCAATATGACGTCATGCAACAGATTTGTGCAAATCTGCAGCATTGCATTATATTGCGTTTGCAATAGATAAGATCGAAAGATAAATAGGATAAATAAAAAGATAGGATAAATAGAAAGATTGATAGGATAGTCTCCCCGCTCTCTCTGCTGCTTCCCGGTTGCTGGGTGAATATTCATGAGCTTTAATGAGTGGCATTGGAAGGAGCAGAGAGCGGGGAGACACAGCAGGTAGGCTGTTAATGCTATGCTAGCATCTATCCTATGTCTATCATATCACCTGTCTATCTCATGTGGCGCATACATTTTTGTGGTATCAAAAACCTATGCACTCAAAAATGACTCAAAACGTCACTTTTTTTTGTCACCAAGGGTCCTTTCATATCAGCGTTTTTAGCTGAATGCGGCAGATCCGGAAGATATACTGCATCTTCCAGATCTGCTGCCTAACGGACGAATTGTGTTACACCTGCGGCAAGCCCCCATTCATTCTCTATGGGGCTTGCGGCAGGTGCAGCAAGTGCAATTTTGCCGCGATCCTGTAAATCTGGAAGTTGCGGTTGGGCAAAAAAAACGCAGTTAGCTGCGTTTTTTTTTGTGTGGCCGCAAGTGTCGGATCGCGGCAATACCACACTTGCTGCACCTGTCGCAAGCCCCATAGAGAATGAATGGGGGCTTGCCGTAGGTGTAACGCAAGTCATCCTTTAGGCGGCAGATATGGCAGATGCAGTAAATCTTCCGGTCCTGCCGCATTCACCTAAAACCGCTGACGTGAAAGGACCCTTACAACGGAAACGGTTAACGTTTCCGTTGTAACAGACAGCACTACAGCTATGTGAACCTAGCCTTACACTGGTCTGAATGCTCACTGATAAATCATAGGATAGCACTGGGTCGTGTTATACACTTATGTGAGAGCCGTTACACTACAAGCACCTAGATAGAATTTGCTATATTGCATTATTGTCTGCCGTCACGGCACCTGTATCCCGTGGTGAATAATGTAAGTCTTAGGCTGGTTTCACACTACGGATTTTTCAGATCCGATGCTGTCCGATCAAAATCGGACAGCATCGGATCCGAATTTGGCCCCATGCAGCCCTATGGGCATCGGACCAAATCGGATGTGCACTAATTGCCATCCGATTTGGTCCGATTAGATGTCAGATTTTTTTTTATCGGTGCAAAAATCGGGGCCTGCTCCGATTTTTGCACTGAAAATAAAATCTGACAGAATCGGATCGGACCAAATCGGATGGCATTTAGTGCACATCCGATCCGACCCGATCCCTATAACATGGGGCCCTATGGAGAAGGGTCCGAGGAAACATCTGATGTCTCCTCGGACCCGATTTTACTGTACTGAGCATGCTCAGTACAGTAAAAATGCTCCACACTCGGAGCGCAAGGGTTAAAAAAAAAAAAAAAAAAAAAAAAAAAAAAAAGTTTATGCTCACCTCCCCCGAGCCCCCGCCCGCCGTCTTCCTGTAGGCTCCCGGTGGCTCCCGGTGGCTGCAGAGGTCTTCTTCTGCTATTCAGGACCTGCGGTGATGTCACAGTCATGTGACCGCTGGGTTACCATGGTGTAACCTGGTGTCACGTGACTGACATCACCGCAGGTCCTGAACAGCAGAAGAAGACCCCTGCTGACACCGGGAGCCTGCAGGAAGATGGCGGGGGCTCAGGCGGAGGTGAGCATAAACTTTTTTTTTGCCCGGAGGCTACGATTTAATGCCGGAATCGGATGCCTATTAGGCATCCGATTCCAGGCATCAGAAGGGAGCCGATGCTGTCCAAATTTATCGGACAGCATCGGCTCCCTTCAAAATCGTAGTGTGAAGGTAGCCTTAACAGCAGCACCAGTTTACTTTTCCATCTATGCCTTTACTACTTTTGTCACCAATTGATTGTTATATTATGGACAGGGCACACAAAATTATTAGTTTCCTTTATTTTGATACAACCAAAAAATATTAATCATCAAAATATTTATCCAATTTGAGTATCCAAAATGAGTACATTATGGCAATTTACAGTCAAGTGCCTGGAGCCAAAATTGTTTGACGTTTTTTGCCACTTCTAGTTCTACGGTGAAAATTGTATCAGTCTCCACTAATGCACAGTAAATGCTACTGTCAGAGTAACTACTGACAAGTGTTTCCCCTGGGAATCCTCATATTACAATGGCCACTGGAGAGCTGGTATTCTGCTCATTACCAGATAAAAGAAAGCTACTTAAAACAAGATTATAAAAAAAGGAGATTACAAATTTAACCTTTTACACACAAAATAATTATGAAATAAGCATGCAGAAGAGAGAATGACAAGTTGTGACCTTGTTTTTCACCAAAGCCTTTGTGAACATTCTAAAGAATAATTGAAGAGGACTTGTCACCCCCCCTCCTGGATTTCAATCTAATAGCAACACTGAATGTGCATGTATGCTGCATTCAGGCAAGGGGTCCCCCATGTGTATGTGTGATTTGTACCCCGATATATAGCCTTAGGCAAACTCACAGTAAAAAGTCAGGAGGGCATTCCCTGTGGCAGCAGTCAGCTGGCTTCCCGGGAGCCATTCCCACCCCCTGCGTCTCTGTTCTGCCTCCTTCATGTTTTCTCATCCATCTTCTTCTGCGCCTCCTTGTGCTACTTGACGCAGGCACAGAGGGAGGTCTTTTCTGTGTTTGTCCCACGTGCCTGTCCTGCCTCCTGCCCGACGTCAGCGCCTTTGCCCGCCCTGCTCCTTGTTATGCTGTATACATAGAGCAGGGATGGAATCTGGCGCTTGCTGCTGATGCGCCAGATTCCAGCCCTGCTCTATGTATATGCATAACAAGGAGCAGGGCGGGCAAAAGCACTGACGTCAGGGCAGGAGGCGGGACAGGCACGCGGGATAAACACAGAAAAGACCTCGCTCTGCGCCTGCGTCAAGTAGCACATGGAGGCGCAGGAGAAGATGGATAAGAAAACATGAAGGAGGCAGCGAGGACATGGAAGGAGACGGAACAGAGACGCAGGGGGTGGGAATGGCCCCCGGGAAGCGAGATGACTGCTGCCACAGGGAATGCCCTTTTGACTTTTTACTGTGAGTTTGCCTAAGGCTATATATCGGAGTACAAAGCACACACACACACACATGGGGGACCCCTTACCTGAATGCAGCATACATGATGCATTCAGTGCTGCTATTAGATTGAAATCCAGGAGTGGGGTGACAGGTCCTTCGTTAAAGAAAAATGATGCCCCCGATTCATAAGACTGGCATGTCAAACTCCAGAATAAGATGTGCGGAATTCTTTAGAGCTGCATAGTACTTAATGAATCTGGAGAAATAGTGGCATGTGCCTCAGTGCACGAAATCCAGAAATGTTACTCCAGTTATAGACTATAGTAAAATTTCTTGCATAAGAAATGCCGTCACTTATCAATAATTTGACAGGTGGTTGTAGCCACACCCTGCCCTGGCACGTCACTCTCTCCACCCATACAGCATGCTCAGTACACAAAACCGGATCCGCAAAACAATCCTGTTTTTTCCCCAGTTCTGAGCTCCATAGACCCCATGTTATTTGAATCGGATAGCGTTGGATCCGATAATGTCTGACTGTGTCCGTTGCGCCCCAAAAATGGGAGCAGTGTCTGATTTTGGGGACGTGAAAAAAATGGTCACAATCAATCCCTGCACACATGGATGGCCATTAAGGACCAATCTGTGCCCATAGGGATACATGGAGGAAAATCGGATCTGTGGCTATCAGTTTTACAACGAATAGCCACTGATCCAAAAAAATGTGATGTGAACAGGCTTTAGCCTAAATACTTTAACACCACCAATGTACACATTACCAGTAACTACTTCAAGGGGTTTAAAGAAAAATTATAATGTTCTAATTTTTAGTACCAGAAAGTTTCACCTAAAGCGTTTTGAAGGGGTCTACGAGGTCCGATAAGCTGCTAGGAACATTCAATGTGGACAGGGAAGCACAGTCTTGTATGAGCACTCAATGCCTTGCTTTAATTCTGATCACAGACTCCTTAAAGAAGGCTACGATTAAAACGATTCTCACTGTGGTGGAAACAATCTTGTCCTCCTTTGCAATTCCCAGAATAGGACTAGTAGGAGTGCTTGCCACCCCTGCCACAAATTCTAACTGAGGCCTATGTAATAATTTACATCCAGTCCAAACACTTAGAGGAAACATTACCGGTCTCCTTGCAGCGATACCACTCATCCAGCTGGCAGGAGCACATTAACCACAGGGGCAGAACGTTTCTGTGAAGTCACAGAATGCATTTCTATACTGCTCAGTACTTGGATGAGCAGTTTAATGGGTGAAATTGATCACACAATACAACAGGATTAAAAGAACGTTTATCTGCCTGATAATAAGACAAGCATTTTAAGACCCCAGCTCTTAAGAAACAACCACAGACTTGCTGCATTTTCCTGCAGCGAATACGGCCCTTGGCAACATACCAAAAAATAGTTTGTGTAGAATTCATAGGAACAACTAAATATCAACTGACCTAATATTTTTTTTCTTATTTGCTTATGTTAAATTATTAGAAGAACCTGTCAACCAGGTCTAAGGTGGGCAGCTTTTGCTCTTCCTTTATTCCTGGTTTTCTGCCTTTATTATATATTATAACATATATACACACATACGCTTTTAATTATTTTTTAAATCCACCATACATTTCCAGATCTAGGCCTTTATTTTTAGTACTAAGCCTGCTTTCACACTGGCATATTTTCAAATCCGTGTCCATCCGTTTTGTTAAGGTACCGTTACACGCTGCACTGTCGTTAAGATATCACCAACGATCTTGGTCGTTAGGACATCGTTGGTGAGATGTCACACGTCTTGATATCGTGGACGACGCACCAACGATGTAGCGAGGAGATATCGTTCGCACAACCCAGCGAACGATACTTGTTCACTGATGTGAATGGGCGAAGTCATTAACGACAGTTATCGCGGTGTCACACAGAACAATACAGAAGGTTGGCTGATCGAGGATTGTTTGATTTGAGAACATTCTCAAATCTGTGATCAACGATCCAACGATTTATCATAGTCGTATCTCAGTGTAACACGCAACGCCGTACTAACGATGTCGCTTGAACGACTCCAAACCCGTGACGTTTAAGTGATATCATTAACGATCTCGTACTGTGTAATGGTACCTTAACTGATGGCCATGGAGCCATGGATCTGTTATGGCCTCCCATGTTATCCTATGGGCACGGATTAGTCCTAAACTGACCATCCGTGTGTTTCCATTTTGTCACGGATCTGTTAATATCTGCATTTTTCATGTATGGGTCATTCCATGTCAAGTGATCCAAAAATGAATATTTTTTTTCCCTGACGTCCTCAGATTTTTAAAAAAATTTTTCTATCTGAAGAACAACTTTATCTAATTACAAAAAAAAAGTTTTGAATTTTTTTCTTTATCTGTTAATTTTTTACAGATTTTTAAAGTTTTAAAAAAGTGCGAATTTTGGCCTGGTATGGCTTTACATTTTCTATCATATCTCGGGCTAGAAATAAGATAAGAAACAAAATAAACACCAATCTACTCAGAACTGTCCAGGCTTTCATCAGATATGTCACAAGAGGATATTTGTTAATATTTTACCCATGTGATCGCAAGCGCAAAACTTTAAAACGCATTTCCGAAAAATCGGCGCGCTTTAAATATTTCAAAAACTGCCCATGTGTCTGCTGTGCTCTTAGCCACATCTGTACCAAATTTCAAGTTGGGATCGCAATGGGATCATATTTTAACATATTTTACTAGTAAGAGCGTCAATGGGTCATTCCATATCAAGTGATCTAAATATGAATATTTTTTTTTACCTGACGTCTTTAGATTTTTTTTTTTTTTTTCCTTTATGAAGTACTACTTTAGTTAATTACAAATTAAAAGTTTGGAATTTTTTTCTTCATCAGTTAATTTTTTACAGATTTTTAAAGTTTAAAAAAAGGGTGAATTTTGGCCTGGTACGACTTTACATTTTTTTATCTCAGGCTAGAAATAAGATAATGAAGTGGGAGAGGCGTCATTTTACTCAGAACGGTAACAGCTTTAATTTGAGATGTTACAAGACTATGTTTCTTTATATCAAATTCAAACTATTGACGGGCAATTGTGAAAAAATGACTGATTGTGTTCTTGGTGACTTTTGAATTGACACTATAATAGTTAAATATTTTGCACTTAGGTCCAATGAATGCGTCCATGGGGTCAAGCTGGGACAGAGTCATCACAAATTAGCCTTATTTGCAGATGACCTGCTACTTTACATCTCCCAGCCCCTGGTCTCCATCCCTTCGGTCTTAATGGAGTTTGAACGGTTCGGACAATTGAGCAACTTTAAAGTGAATTGCTCCAAAACCGAGGCACTCAATATTTCTTTGCCTGGAGAATTGGTTTCTCATCTATCTAAACAGTTCCCATTTAAATGGAAAGTAGAAGCCATTAAGTACTTGGGAGTCCTTATACCAAAAGATCTTAAACAAATATTCAATTTAAATTATCAACCCCTTTTGACTAACGCGGAATCGGCATTTACCTCCTATAGACAACAATTAAAGCTATCCTGGTTCGGGAGAATAAACGTAGTCAAGATGGATGTCTTGCCCCGACTCTTATATACTTTTCAGACAGTTCCTGTTCTATTGGATAGAGGTTTCCTCTCCAAAATGCAATCTATGATCCTTAGATTTGTCTGGGGGGGCAAGAGGTCCAGATTGCGAATGAATATCCTATCCTTGCCCGAGACCAGAGGAGGGGTTGGACTACCCAACATACGAGCGTACTTTGAGGCTTCCTCTCTTGTTAGAGCTCTAGATTGGCATTATCATGCGTCCTCCAAGAAATGGGTAGGGGTGGAGCAAGAGGGTTTGGGGATTCCGCTGAAACACCTGCTTTGGATTTCCCCTAAAGACTCCACAGACCTAGTACCTTTGACAGACATGACCAGAAACCTTGAAGGTATGGCACCTAGTGACGAAAACCCTCCGCTTAAACGACAGACTTAGCCCTTTGACTCCCCTTTTTTCCAACCCATCTTTCCCACCCAGATTTGACAGGCAGAGATTTTTATGTTGGCGGATTGTGGATGACACCCGAGTAGGACAGACTCTGTCCAGTGGTGGTTTGCCCCCGATGGCAGAGCTACAACTCAAAGAACCTACGAGACCTCTTAAGTGATTCGAATTTCTCCAATACAGAGCATAATTATATTCAGCTGACCACTCTTGCAGGGTAAGATTGACGCCCAACGTATTGGAGAGGTTATTCCAACTGGAGGCTCCACCGAGGCGCAAAATATCATTTCTATACCAGGCCTTAGGGTCCATGAGAGAGCAGGGCACCCTTTACTTCCAACGTGCTTGGGAGAGGGAATTGGGGTGTAGCATTTCAGAAGCTAATTGGCAGAAATGCTTTATATTTACTCACTCACTAGCTAGCGCTTGTTCTGCACAAGAAAGAAGCTATAAGCTGCTCACTAGATGGTACTTGTGCCCGACGACACTCCGGAACATGTTCCCTGGAACCCCTGATACCTGCTGGCGCTGTGGGGAAGAGAAGGGTACAATGATACACATTTGGTGGAGTTGTGGGGAAATCCGGCGGTTCTGGTCTGAGGTTTTCAATGCATACGCCCGGATAACAGGTAAACAAGCCGAATGCTGCCCAGAATCGGCAATGTTATCCATTTTTCCAGGTCCTATTGGGCTACAGAAGAGGGATATTCTCCGCTTTTGCATCTCGGCTGCTCGTGCTGTGATCCCGAGGTTCTGGAAATCAAGCCGGGCTCCATCTCTACTTGATTGGTTCAAAGAATTGATGGACACATATCGAATGGAGGAGCTCGCAGCTGATGCGTCGGGATCTCGGAACAAATTCTTAGGGATTTGGGTTGAATGGATTCTTTTTCACGACTCTGCAGAATTTAGGAGTATCTTTTCCAGCACAGATAATATGGCTCGACCTCTGGCTGATGGGGAGCCAGTGGGATGAGTACCCTTTCTCCTTCCCATACCTCACCCGTCCCCCCCCCTCCTTTTTTTCTTTTTTTCTTACGTGGCTTTTCTTTCCCAGTATAACTTTTTCTAATGGTTTTTGTTTCTCTTCTCTCTCTCTCTTCTTTTCTATCTCTCTTTTCTTCCCATCTGATACATTCAGTCTAGGTATTTCCTTTCTACGCCTATACCTTCAGAATTCTAGTGAACATTAGACAGGTATCGAAAACTCTGAGCTGTGAGTAGATCATTAATATTTCGGCCTTCCTTTCCGGTACACCAGTCGCTAGACTATTCCAACTAGGCCTCAACGGGTAATGACCCACTTACGTGGTCAACCTGTTAGAAGGGGCCAAGTAATAAAAATCATTCTGCTGGGGCTGCTTGTCCCCTTGACATCAGAACATCTCAAAACCCTGAGAAAGGTTGTATACTTGAGTGTTTGGAATTATATTTAGATTGTAGTATATATTGCACCAGAGATAAGCGCAAAAGTAAATTTGCAGCTTATCTTAAAGTTACTAATAACTTTGTGAATTCTCTTTTTGTATATTTTATATGTCTCAAGATTTTGTTAAAAGATTGAATGTACCGTATATACTCGTGTATAAGCCGACCCGTGTATAAGCCGACCCCCCTACTTTTGCCCCAAAAATCTGGAAAAACCTATTGACTCGTGTATAAGCCGAGGGTGGACCCCAGCACAGTTATACAGCCCCCAGCAGTGTGGTATACAGATTCCCCAGCAGCCCCAGTGGTAGTATACAGGAGCCCCAGCAGCCCCAGTGGTAGTATACAGATTCCCCAGCAGCCCCAGTGGTAGTATACAGATTCCCCAGCAGCCCCAGTGGTAGTATACAGGAGCCCCAGCAGCCCCAGTGGTATATACAGCAGCCCCAGTGGTAGTATACAGGAGCCCCAGCAGCCCCAGTGGTAGTATACAGATTCCCCAGCAGCCCCAGTGGTAGTATACAGGAGCCCCAGCAGCCCCAGTGGTAGTATACAGCAGCCCCAGTGGTAGTATACAGGAGCCCCAGCAGCCCCAGTGGTAGTATACAGCAGGCCCCCAGGGGTACATATAGCAGCCCCCAGGGGGTACCCAGCAGCCCCCTGGGGGTACCAACAGCCCCCTGGGGGTACCAACAGCCCCTGGGGGTACCAACAGCCCCCTGGGGGTACCAACAGCCCCCAGGGGGTACCAACAGCCCCCAGGGGGTACCCGCAGCCCCCTGGGGGTACCAACAGCCCCCAGGGGGGACCAACAGCCCCCAGGGGGTACCCAGCAGCCCCCTGGGGGTACCAGCAGCCCCCTGGGGGTACCCAGCAGCCCCCAGGGGGTACCCAGCAGCCCCCTGGGGGTACCAACAGCCCCCTGGGGGTACCAACAGCCCCCTGGGGGTACCAACAGCCCCCTGGGGGTACCAACAGCCCCCTGGGGGTACCAACAGCCCCCTGGGGGTACCAACAGCCCCCTGGGGGTACCAACAGCCCCCTGGGGGTACCAACAGCCCCCAGGGGGTACCAACAGCCCCCAGGGGGTACCCAGCAGCCCCCAGGGGGTACCCAGCAGCCCCCTGGGGGTACCAGCAGCCCCCAGGGGGTACCCAGCAGCCCCCAGGGGGTACCAACAGCCCCCAGGGGGTACCCAGCAGCCCCCTGGGGGTACCAACAGCCCCCTGGGGGTACCAACAGCCCCCTGGGGGTACCAACAGCCCCCTGGGGGTACCAACAGCCCCCTGGGGGTACCAACAGCCCCCTGGGGGTACCAACAGCCCCCAGGGGGGACCAACAGCCCCCAGGGGGTACCCAGCAGCCCCCTGGGGGTACCAACAGCCCCCCAGGGGGTACCAACAGCCCCCTGGGGGTACCAACAGCCCCCTGGGGGTACCAACAGCCCCCTGGGGGTACCCAGCAGCCCCCAGGGGGTACCCAGCAGCCCCCTGGGGGTACCCAGCAGCCCCCAAAAGCTGGCACTGTCCCCCCTTGTAAGGCCTCCCCCTCCCGCTACTTATACATTACCATTCCGGTTTTCTGATCAGCGCGGCTCCTCCGTGCTGCGTCGCCGTCTTCATCCTCCCGCGCTGGCTGCATCCAAGACTCCGGCGGTCGCGCGATGACGTCATATCGCTGCGACCGCCGGAGAACCCGGATGGATGCAGCGAGCGCGGACGGGAGGATGAAGACGGCGACGCAGCACCGAGGAGCGGCGCCGATCAGAACACCGGGATGGTAATGTATAAGCACCGGGGGGGGCCCTTACAAGGGGGGACAGTGCCAGCTTTTGGGGGGGCCATATGCACTGCTTCCCCCTGCGCTGATTGACAGGGGGAAGGAGTGCATATATAATGAGCGGCCCCACGTGACGGGGCCGCTCATACAGCAGCCTCCCCCCGCCTCCTCCAGCCTCCACAGCCCCCACCACACAGCCCCCACCACACGGGTCTACCGTATAGACCCGTGTATAAGCCGAGGGGGGGACTTTTCAGCCCAAATTTTGGGCTGAAAAACTCGGCTTATACACGAGTATATACGGTATGTCTTTCATATGTTTTTTCAAAATTTAATAAAAATGAGATTAACCATAGTTAAATATTTTAAAATATGATCCCATCACGATCCCAACTTGAAATTTGGTACAGATGTGGCTAAGAGCATAAAAGACACATGGGCAGTTTTGGAAAATTTTTATTAAAATGTTTTTTTCGGAAATGCGTTTCAAAATGTTGCGTTTGCATTCGCATAGGTAAAAAATTAAAATTAACAAATATACTCTTGTGACATATCTGGTGAAAGCCTGGACAGTTCTGAGTAGAATGGTGTTTATTTTGTTTCTCTATCTTATTTCTAGCCCGAGATAAAAAAATTTAAAGTCGTACCAGGCCAAAATTCACCCTTTTTTTAAACTTTAAAAATCTGTAAAAAATTAACTGATGAAGAAAAAAATTCCAAACTTTTAATTTGTAATTAACTAAAGTAGTACTTCATAAAGGAAAAAAAAAAAAAAAAATCTAAAGACGTCAGGTAAAAAAAAATATTCATATTTAGATCACTTGATATGGAATGACCCATTGACGCTATTAATAGTAAAATATGTTAAAATATGATCCCATTGCGATCCCAACTTGAAATTTGGTACAGATGTGGCTAAGAGCAAAGCAGACACATGGGCAGTTTTTGAAATATTTAAAGCGCGCCGATTTTTCGGAAATACGTTTTAAAGTTTTGCGCTTGCGATCACATGGGTAAAATATTAACAAAGATCCTCTTGTGACATATCTGGTGAAAGCTTGTATAGTTCTGAGTAGAATGGTGTTTATTTTGTCTCTCTATCTTATTCCTAGCCTTAGTTATGAGGAGAAACGTAAAGGCAGGCAACAGCGAAATTCACACTTTTTCCGAACTTTGAAAATCATTTAAAAAAAAAATAAATTTTTTAAAAAATTTTTCTCTTCACATTTTGCATTGTCTGACATGCTATTATCAAATAACAAAATCTCAAAAGAATTAAAAATATAGAGGTAATAATCATTGGTTCACTTGACATGGAATGACCCGCATCCAGAAATGGAAACTGTCCCATTTATAGGCTTCCTCAAAAATCGTGGAAACCAACGGACAGACACGGATCCCTATGTGTCCGTATGAAATTAACATGGAGCTCTATGGAGAACAGATCCGTGAAAAAAACTGAAAAACAGATACGTGAAACAGATCTGTTTTGCTGTATTGAGCACGCTCAGAAGCAAGGTACAGCTCCTCCCAGCTTTATCTCTGGAGACTGATGACAGATCCTTTAAAAAAGGGCTCCGCGGACATCCGTTAGAATCCTTTTGCACAGATCCATGACAATACATGAATTTCATGCAACCACATGGATTTGAAAATTTACCAGTGTGAAAGTTGCCTAATTTATATGGATGCCCCCTTTGGTAACAACCATAAGAATTAACACTAAATAAAAACGCCCATCTCTCTAGAATTGTATGGTGGATTTAGAAATGTAAAAAAATGAACACTTAGGGAAGCAGCGGAGTAAAAGTCACTTCTGACCTGATAATCGGTCCTCTCTAACCACAGCACAACAGAACACAGTCCCTGGTCAGTGTTGATGAGGGGTGTACTGGAGTCAGGCGCTCCTGATTCATTAAGACACTCCGATAATAAATCAGGAGCGTCTGACCGGTGTGCTTGAATGTCTATGCCTCAACACTAAACTTCCTCCAGTCAGGGAGTAGGATTTGTGGCAGAAGGGACACTGTTGCTCGTCATGAATTTGATAAATGGAGGTTGCTACTCCCGAGTCCCCTTTGATGAAGCTGGGTGAAAATGGAGTGAGGACACCAAAAGTCGCAAATTTTTAGTCCATCCTCACAGTAAGAGAAAATTTAGCAACTTTTCAAAGCTGGCATAATAACTTTGATCAAGCAGTGAACTGTGATTTCAGTCTATATACAGTAAATGACATATCTGAAAGCACAAAGAGCAAAAACTTACATCTAGTAGTGTGTGCAAGTGCTGATCTTGGAAAACGCTATGCAGGAAATCAAGGTCTTTCTCGCTGCAGTCTGTAAGTGCATGGATCTCCTCCAGACTATCCAGTACTTGAGATACGGCTCCTAGAAGCAAACAAGAACAGAGACAAAATATATGAAGCACATTACTATGGAAAAGTGACCTTTGGACAATAAAGGGAGCCGACCATGATTAATGGCAACAATTACCTGTGAAAACAAGGACATCCACAGACATTTAGAAATGAGGAAAATTGAACAAAAGAATAAAATCATGAAACAATAAGAAAAAGTAAAGATGAGACATCCAAGAGCCAAGACTAGGAAAACATGGCAGATTAATTAATGAAACTCTAGATAAAAGGTGAAAAGAGAGGAAGTTGACTAGAATAGGACAATAGCTTTACATGTCTGCCTGCCACAGAGTCACATACTACAGCAACGGCACCCAACACCGGACACATTAGTATTTATGAGTTGGGAGAATGCTGTAATATACATTCTATTTATGGATACAAAGTGTAAAATTGTGTACAGAACTATTAATGGTATCAACTCTGCAACCAGTCGTAGCAGTGTCACCAAATGTGTGCCCCACCAAGAAGCAAAAACCCCAAGCTGCGGGGGAGTAGCGGTGGCAGTGGGCGCCACCATGTTCTTTGTGGCCAGCTGCATTCACTAACTGTGCAGCTGGTCGGTAGATGTTGAGACTTCTACAAAATGGCCACAGATCTCAATTTGGCTGTGGCCATTTTGTTGAAGTCTCAACCTCTACCGACCGGCAGTTAGTGAATGCAGCCGGCCACAAACAACATGGCAGCGCCCATCACACTCTGCCGCCGCTACTCCCCCACAACTCCGGCCCTACAGATGTGCCCTCACACTCCGAGACCTGCCTCCGGCACCCCCGCTCCACAGCAGTGCCCCCACCTTGGGGGCCATGAACAAAAGGTTGGGGAACCATATATAAAGAATGTGGGGGCCATATATAAAGGATGGGGGGCCATATATAAAGGAATGGGGGGGGGCCATATATAAAGGATGGGGGGGGCCATATATAAAGGATGAAGTCATATATACAGGATAGGGCACAATTTCAATGACCATGTCTTGCCCCCGCTAGTTTTGATCCTGGGTACGCCCACGGTGTACGGTGAGGATGCGGCCTGCTCTACAGGATCAGTATGTGGTGGAGACAAAGTACCAATGGGCCACACCCTCAAGTGACCATCATAAGGGTGGTGGATCACATACTAGTTATAGGAAATGTATACATAGACATTTTTGTACAGTTGCTTCAAAGTCCATAAATAATAGAGAAGTCAACATTTCCATAAACGTACAAATGATCTCCCCAAAAGTCTTGGGGTTTTCTTTTATAAAATAAAGTGTTTGGGGATAAATTAGATATACAGTATTCTATATGAGCATGCACAAAGGGGAGGACAAAGCAGTTAAGAGGAAAACAAAGGAATACCTACTTTCTGCAGCTAGAAGTCCTAGTAGGGCAGCATTAGGGAGGATAAAAGTGTAAAGATTTTGAGAAATAGCATGTAAATTGCAAGCGCAAGCCAAGCAAACTGCAGAAAGTGCACACATATACTCAACAGTTCTAAATTGGCTGCAAATCTCACATACACACTGTTTAAAATACAATAAAACAGGTAAGAAAATCTGTTTCATACAAGACTGGTTGGCAGCTGATGCAGAAGTAACACTACAAATCACTGCTCAGACTGATCACAGAAATTCTACTCATGACTCATTGAATGCAAACACATACGCCATGTTAACACAATAAATGTGCTGCAGCATAAAAGACTTACCAGACTGGAAAATTCCTATGAAAATATTACCGCATGTATGTAGCAATATAAGAGGCGGGCGACTGATCCTACTCCTGTCAAACCCAAAGGGAGGATTGGGGTATTAACAAATTGGGTGAACATAAAACCTGCAAAAAGGGCTTCACACCAACAGCACTACTTTCTCAGTCAACCATATAAGATTTAGTTCATAGCACCTTTGAACAAAAAGTATTGTGATATGAATATCACTGTATAGGAGTCAACCTTTCCTACCTAATAAACCAAACACAGGGCTTAAAGCCTGATTGTTTTCATTTTTTCAAAAGTTCATAGCATACATAAAAATAGGAAAATTTGTAAGATATGTTATAAGAACATTATACCATTGCTTACGTCTCTTACAGAATTGATTTGTGATTATCAATCTGTATTCAGTGAAGACTCATCTGTGACTTACCAGTGAATTACACTCAAGTGTAATAAAGGAGATAACACAGGAAGGTTTTGAACCACTCTAAAATGTATGAAATTTCTGTAAGAATAAGATAAGTCCCAGAGGACTGGAAAAGAGCAAATGTTGTCCCTATATTCAAAGGGACAGGGAACTATAGGCCTGCAAGTCTAACGTCTATACTGGGAATGATCTTTTTTTTTTTTTTTTTTTTTTTTTTTTTAGTAAATATATTTATTGAGATTTTCAACAGTAAAAACAATAGAAAGAACCAGTACAATGTCCAGGGCTTAATATAGAGATACATTACTTCCCGAAGAGCGCAGCACAGGAGTAGTCCAATAAGGACACTAGCACCTAAAGGTTACATGTTTCCCATCTTAGGAATCACCTCTGGACAAGGACCTTATATATAGAATACAGAACCTATGAAAAGGCAATTGTGGAAATAAGAGGAGAGAAAGAGAAAAAAGGGGTAGGGAGAAGGGGAGTAAGGAAGGAGGGGGGGTAAGGGAGACCCAGCAATTTAAACGCCCATGAGTTCTGGGAATGATCTTTTAACAAATTATTAAACAAGATGTATGCAGCAGCCAGAAAGAAGAGGAAAGATGAATAAAAATAAAGAAGGAGAAAGAAAGGAAGGGAGAAGGAAAGGAGGAGAAGGAGAAGGAGAAGGAGAGGAGAAGGAGGAAGGAGAAGGAGGAAGGAGAAGGAGGAGAAGGAAAAGGAGAAAGGAGAAGGAGGAAGGAGAAGGAGAAGGAGGAAGGAGAAGGAAGGAGGAAGGAGAAGGAAGGGGGAAAGGAGAAAGGAAGGAGGAAGAGAAGGAAGGAGAAGAAGGAAGGAGAAGAAGGAAGGAGAAGAAGGAAAAGGAGGAAGGAAGGAAAGGAGAAGAAGGAAGGAAGAAGGAGGAAGGAAGAAGGAGGAAGGAAGAAGGAGGAAGGAAGAAGGAGGAAGGAAGAAGGAGGAAGGAAGAAGGAGGAAGGAAGAAGGAGGAAGGAAGAAGGAGGAAGGAAGAAGGAGGAAGGAAGAAGGAAGAAGGAAGAAGGAAGGAAGGAAGGAAGGAAGGAAGGAAGGAGGAGGAAAAAGAAGGAGGAAGAAGGAGGTAGGAGGAGAAAGAAGAAGGAAGAAGGAGGAAGGAGGAGAAAGAAGGAGGAACAGCGAGACCGGGGACTTCCTATGGAGATTTCGGTGTGATCCGTAGCGTCTGCCTGTGTGTCATACAGATGACACTGCGGATGCATTGAGCTCCATTCATTTTTCGTGCGCATGAGGACTCTTGCATATGAAGCGAGCTCTCTCAGTCGCACAAAAAAATGCAACATGTTGCATTCAAAGTGCCCTTATAAATAACACATCCAAACGCAGACGCATGAAAACGCAGCCAAACGCAAGTGTGAACCGGCCAAAACAACAGCACATGTGAAAGAGAGTTGGGTATACTAAACATGAGTCAACAGTGTGATGCAGCAGCAAAAAAGGCAAACAATTCTGTGATGTACTAACAGAGCATACAGTCTAGTTCATGTGAAGTCATTATCACCCTCTATTCCTCTTTGGTCAGACCTCATCTGGAATACTGTGTTCAATTCTGGGCATCACATTTATAAAAAAAAAAAAAAAAACACAACAAACTGGAGCAAGTTCCAAGAAGAGCAACCAGAACGCTGATCAGTCTGCAAACCATTTCGTATGAGGAGCAGTTTACAGGGTTTGTGACTGTTTAGCTTGCAAAAATGAAAGCGTAGAAGAGACTTAATAGCGGTCTACAAATATCTCAAGGGCTGTCACACTGTTGAGGGATCAGCTTTATTCTCATTTGCACAAGGAAACACTAGAAACAATGGGATGAAATTAAATGGGAAGAGAGATTAGATATTAGAAAAAAACATTTTTGACAATGAGGGTGATGAACGAGTGAAACAGAATGCCACAAGAAGAGGGCAGTTCCGTTTAAATGGAAGTCTTTAAACGGAGGCTGAATAGAGATCTGTCTGGGATGATCTGGTGAATCCTGCTTTGAACAGGGGATTGGACTAGATGACCCAGGAGGTCCCTTCAAACAAGGGCTGTGGAGTCTGTAAGCCCAACATCCAACTCCTCAGTTTCCCAGACTTTGACTTCACCAAACCAGATAGAGACTCTGACTCCACGACTCTGACTACACAACCCTGATTCCAACTCCACAATTCTATGAGTTTCCCATTACCAAGACATTAGATGGCAGTTGTTACTGAGGAGATTCTATGATGTTCTAGGAGGATTCTAGGAGTGGTTAGAGTCAGATCCCGGGGCTAGAGTCAGATCCTCCAACTCCCTCTACTATCTGCATATAATCTTATCAGTAAAAACTGCCATCTGTATCAGTTATGGGAAAGTCTTCACTGCATACAGATTTTACCTCCGAATTGAAAATTTTTATAATGACTGATTAGTTCTGGCAGAGAATGAAGCAGATTTAGCAAGAAAGCTGAGTGTTTGTGTGTATCATAGCCCTGCCCCCTTCACATAGCACTCTTTATAACCCTACCACTCCATATAGCCCTGCCTATTTCACAGCCATATCTAATTTTTTTTAGGGTGGTACTCAATATAGCATAATGCAGCCTTATAGCCCTCCATATAGATGAATGCAGCCTTATAACCTTCCATATCTAATATATAAAGCTGAGTATATGTATGTATGTGTATGTTTGTGTGTATGTCACAATACAGGGTGGGCCATTTATATGGACAACTTCCTGTTTCTGGCACATTAGTATATGGGAGGGGAAAAACTTTTCCAGATGGGTGGTGACCATGGCGGCCATTTTGAAGTCAGCCATTTTGGATCCAACTTTATTTGTTTCAATGGGAGGAAGGTCATGTTACACATCAAACTTATTGAGAATTTCATAAGAAAAACAATGCGGTGCTTGGTTTTAAAGCAACTTTATTCTGTCACGAGTTATTTACAAGTTTATGACCACTTATAAAATGTGTTCAAAATGCAGCCCATTGTGTTGGATTGTCAACGCAACCCTCTTCTCCCACTCTTCACACACTGATAGCAACACCGCAGAAGAAATGCTAGCACAGGCTTCCAGTATCCGTTGTTTCAGATGCCGCACATCTCGTATCTTCACAGCATAGACAATTGCCTTCAGATGAGTGATGAGGTAAATGTTTTTGTGAATGGTGAAGTTAACAAACAAAACCACCGCTATTGTTGTGACACTAACCCACAGTGGATAGATCCCTCCAAGACTGCTGGAACACAAAAATTGATAGTATGGTGTGGTATATGGGGTACAAAGATAATGGAGCCATTCTTCATCAATGGAAACTTCAATGCCACTGGATATCTGAATCATATAGCAATTTTAGATTTCCAGTGGCATTGAGGTTTCCATTGATGAAGAATGGCCCCACTACCTTTGTTATAAATTGCAGTTGTGGGCTATAATACATAGGGCGCACGACTCGAACTTTGGGTGCTCGAATGAGCGAACATAGAAATAAGGTGAAAAATGGGTATTTGAAACACACTCTGTCAAGACGCCTTCTGCTGAAACATGGAAAAATTTTTTAATATGACTAACACCTTTGGAACAAATACCTGTTGAAACTAGTAATAGGATTTCCATGCTTAATCGTAAAGAAACATTGTGGATTTATTGTGTACAGATGCTGCATTCCAATGGCCTTAGGGCCACGTCTCACACACAGATATCTGTGCAGATATTGTTGGCAGATCTCTGGCTGCAGTGAAATCATGGACACATTGCTCCATTTTGTGGCCGAGTACAAATGGAACAATGTGTCCATGATTTCACTGCAACCAGAGATCTGCCAACAATATCTGCACAGATATCTGTGTGTGTGACGTGGCCCTTAGTGACATTTTTTATAGGATAAGGTGTTTAGCTAAGTAATAATTGCATCTTTCTAGAAAGAAAGGAAAAAAAAAATTGAAAGGATTTTTTAGGAAAATTTTATGTTTGAAATTATTTTAGTACTTTTTCGAAGTTCTGTGTCTTTTCTTATGTTGAAAAAAAATAGTAAGATTAATTGGATAGGTTTGGTTAAATCCCCACCCTCATTTGAATGCTCAGTGGGGAGTAACTACCTCTGCTGTAAATAAAGTGAATTTTATTTTTAAAATAGATACCGGAGGAAGGCGGCTGCTTCCGTCGAAACGCATAGTATCTGTCACATTTTGTGTCATTTCATGTTTGTTCAATAAATTTTATATGTGGATAAGAAGTTCCAAAAATCAGTATTAAGGGAAGCGCGGCCAGCATTTGACTTGGATTATTTCCCATATACCATTGTACCTGTACGAATCTGATACTGGACGTAACACAGAACCGATTCAAAGCGAGCAGCAGACCTGGACAAACCTCCAAAGCATGAGGCGGCTTCTGGAGATACTATGTGCTTGACGTTTTTACTCCAATAGGTGAGTGCATAAAAACTGTAAGAGGTGGATGAAAATTATAATGGTAATGGGCGGAGATTGGCATCTCATGTTTATTTTTCACATACCCTACAGGGGATAAAGTTGCTTATTTTCATGTGTACTGTTGATTTACAGTATGAAAAATGTAAATGTCAGTAAGGGCCCTTTCACATCAGCGTTTTTTGAAATTCGCGGCAGATGCGGTGAAAAAAACGCATCTGCCGCATAACCGTTACACTTGCGGCGCGGTTGCGGTAATCCCCATAGAAAGTATAGGGGGACTTGCGGCAGGTGCGGCAGGTGCTGTTTTGCACTTGCGGCAAGTGCGGCCGCGAAAAAACCCACAGTCAGCCGCGTTTTTTTTCGTGGCCGCACCTGCCGCAAGTGCAAAACCGCACTTGCCGCACCTGCCGCAAGTCCCCCTATACTTTCTATGGGGATTACCGCAACCGCGCCGCAAGTGTAACGGTTATGCGGCAAACGCGGCAGATGCGTTTTTTTCACCGCATCTGCCGCGAATTTCAAAAAACACTGATGTGAAAGGGCCCTTACGCTTGAAGTGATTTTCATTCGACTAGGGGCTGATCTGCAGTACTTTGCAGCAGCCGCTACACTGTGACAAAGCTGTGCTGTTCAGCTCTATACACCATTTACATCCGGCTGCTATCAGAGCTGATAACAGCTAATTGGTGAGGGTGTCTGATGTCAGACTTACAAACATCGAACATACTGGTGTCCGTGTATGATGCGGGACTAGGAGCTAAGCCTGCCTCATACCAGACATCAGTATACCAGCCAGTATGTGCTTTTACAAGCAACAATTTGGCGCTAAGCTATTAACCCCTTATATTCCACTTTCAATCTCTTACAGCAGAATTTAAGTTGAGCAATCCAGTGGAATATGGGGAATGTAAGAGGGGTGTTTGCACTAAACACTGAAGAACTCCTCACTACAAATGACTACACTAATACTTCTGTTTTCGTTGACATCGGTTATCCTTTTCTTCGGTTTTCGTTGATTTTTTTCAATGAAAAATGTGTCTGTTTTCGTATACATCACTGCTAATTTTGCAAGACACAATGGAGACCCACATGATTCCTTTTCCAAAACAATATCTGCACTCCTCCTCAGAGTCTTCTATTCGCCAAAAAGAGTGCTTAGAAAAATAAATGCCATGTTAAATATTTATTATTTACAATAGTATGAATTTATTAAATGTTTTTAGTATTACACACTGTCTTTATTCTCTATAGAGTGTGTTATTGGGTATATATTTGGGAATGTCTAAAACAAATTAATTGGATTTATATTGATTCCTATGGAAAGAATTGCCTTGGTTTTAGTTGGTTTCAGCTGGTTCAGACTGGGTTGGTTAGAATAGGACTATGAAGCTGCAGGTACAGACAGTGATAGCTGGGGGGCATAAACGACCTGACAGGATCTCTTAACTGGTATCTAGATCAGAAAAAGTGCAATCAAAATATAACATTAAAAAACCTGAACAATAAAAGCAGTTGGGGCAGGACATAAAACCGAAGAATGGTCTTTTTCACATTGCTTCCACTCCACGAAAAAATGCAGAGAAATTATCAAAATGTTGTACCTACCCCAAAGTGGTATCAATAAAAATGTTAGCTTGTCCAGCAGAAAGCCGCCCTCAGAGCTTTATTGATAGACCTTAATGAAAACATTACCATTTTTAAGTATTCAATGGATAACCCTTAGGGTCCATTAACTTAGTGTAAATAGCCCTATTAATTAACTTTATTAAAACTGAAAACTCACAATGTGATTAAAAGCTAAAGTGCACAGTCAGGGGAAAAGAAGAGAGAAGTAGGCCCTGTCAACTACACTCCCTTGTATCCCTACCTTACAGCGGGGTCGGCATCTTGAAGAACAATACGGTGCCCCCACCAAACTGTGGCTGTCCCTGAAATTACCCTTCACTGTCCCTGCAAAAACAGAAACAGTGTTCACTCTAACTTACGGTATGTGGTTAGGGGCAATCAATGTACTCCAATAATGCTGAAGGACTACATTTACTTATACGGTGCATCCTAGAATCCAAACAGGAGGCAGTTCCTAGCGGTGGGTCATAGCCCTGATATAGGGTGTGGTGCCCTCGCTTCCGGTGGCTGTCCCTACTGCTGAGAAAACCATTATTATGAATTCACAAACCAAAGTCAATTTAGCAATGGGATATTGAGGCACTTAACCAGCAACCACCCAGCCCACGATCAGCACCTCAACGTATTTCTCTTGCAGTCATCAGGAGGCTGTTAATACATGCTCCATCATGGTATTTACTGACACCAAATTGATGTGACAGGGACAGCCTAGCTGACAGCCACTGGAAGTGGAGGCACTACACCACTATCAGGACGCTGACCCCCACCACTAGGCATGGAACACTTACCATCACTGTGTACATACATTACAGCTGATGAATTTGTCATTTCTGACACATTATTACAGATTTGAGGACCTCATGGATACTTTGAACAAATTCTTGTACAGCAGATCTTCTATTGCTGAAACCGCTCTCGAGCTTTGGAGAAAACTACGCAGGTTGTGAGGCACCATGATTACATTCCTCTGTACGAGATTCCCACCATCTATCACATTATTGGAGTATTGATTCTCAGCTCAGAAGCATCATATTCACTTACATTATTCTCACAGTCCATATTTCATCTATCCTCTGAGACTGCATCAGCACTTCAGAATAGAAAGATGTGTTTGATAAGTACAAAGTAGACCTGTTCCTTAGTCACTGATAACCTTCGTGCTAGCTTCATGTACATGGACTGTCTGATGTGCATCACTTAATGTTTCCTCGTTATTTGCACCACTTAACTTGGCAGCAGTACCCTGGAGAACGTATCATTCTGTATTTATCTAGGTTCATTAAAAAAAAAAAAAGTATACAGCAAAGCGTGGACTTAAGCACTGCAGAGATCATGTAGGGGGCTCCGATTCTATACAAGATGCAGAGTCGGAATATATATCTTTTTAAACTTAAAATTCCTAAAGGAAACCTTTCAGATCTTCAAAGTGTCTCAGACTGACTATCGTACGATTTATGCCAATATAAGAAGTCTTTTGTGTACCAGAGCAATATTGCTGTATTTTGAATATGTTTTACACCACAGCTCTGCATATGCAAAGGAGGCAGGACTAGTCCGGTGGGGCAGCATTTTCCCCTGACTTGTCATACCTCTAATCACAACCCGCTGGGCTTGACTGTCATTCTCCATTCAATCCGCAACAGGATGGTTATAAACACTCAGCAAGGGTAGGCAGGCCTGGACTGGTGGGGGATAAAGTGGAGGGGAGAAGAGTTTTCCCTGTTGAATTCTTCCTGGATTAACTGGACTCCTTTGTATATGCGGAACAGGAAAACAAATTCCAGTGAAAAGCAGAAGTGATAGTTTGACACCTATATATATATAAACCAATATATAATAGTAAACAGAACAATACAGTGGTAGTTTATAGAGCATGTCATATGTCTGAAAGATTGCAGTGGCTAGAACATCAGAGCTAGAAATGCGGGGAGAACAGGATGAATGGCTGATGGGCAGCTCGCCTGAACTCATGGTATGGGAGTCCGTGAACGTAGCCTCATTTACCGGCATGTGCAAGATTAAAACGAATCATTTAACATCCTGATGACCTGTAAAGCCCCACCCCATCCGCCACAGACCTGTAAAAGCCCTCCCCCCCACACACAAACAGAAAGACTAATGTCAGCTGAACACACCAATATGGGCAGGTTTAGCCAGCTGGAATGTGTGTAACGCCAGCAGACTGGGAGAGATGGCAATAGAGCAGATCTGAATTAGGACTGCTAATCTCTTTGTTCTCCCTAAAATAAGCTGCTTGCCAACGTGTCGGTCGGTGGCTTTCTCAGAGAACACAAGAGGGCCTGGTCAAGCAAGTGTATATGTATGGGAGCATTGCCTGAAAGGTCTGCCTTGGAGAACAATCGACTAGCAGCTGCCAAATATGCTTGACAAGCCTAAGGCTGGAGTCACACTGGTCTTGAGTGCATCGCACAACACAGCCAGAGAGGGGTATGCAGCTGCATGTATTTCTATGGAGCTGCATGCTCTTCTCCAGAGAGCCGGCAGCCGTGGCGGGCGATGCGCTTGAGACTCGCGCATGTCTCTCACCTACTTTGACTCCAGCATAAGCACGTGTACGTGGCATCCAGCTGGGGACTGGTGTGTGAACCCACTTCTCTATTAGAGATAAATTTTTATTTTCTTTTTGTGCGAGTCCCAGAATGTTTGCTGCACCTCTACATACACTTACTATCAATTGAAAATGCTTGTGGCAGAAAAGATTTTTGCTTGTTTTTTTCTCAAGGTGCATTTACACTGGCTGATCTGTTAAATAACTAGATGACTGGCTACTTGAAAACCAAAAGAAGTCAGTTAATTGCCTATTTGGACAAGCAGCACATGGATCGATTATATTTAACAATAGTTCTGTGTGCATAGAATATCACTGCTCTTGACAGCACATTTTGTATACTCAGAACTATGTACTGCTGAGGACAATGATTTTACAGGGGTGGTCCAACAGCTGAAGAAATCTACTGGCGTCAGTGACTGAAGCCTCTGGCCCCAGATGACGCTTCATTTGAGCATCCCAGCATGCACTGGAATTCTTGAAGAAGCATCAGACAGGAAGGAGGAAAAGAAGAAAAAACAGTAGTTAGATAGAGGTAAGAGTAGGGAATTTTTAATACAACCGTATTAGAACCATATTAGAAATAAGTTTACAGTACATTGGGGCAATAGATAGGGATTTAGGTTAAAATTGCTTTTTAGCCTTAAGACCACCCCTTTAAAAATATTTTCACCTTGATGATCCTGAGCTGTGCACATTTATTGGGTAAATGACAGCCTACTGAGACGAGTCTAAGTGGCCAGTGTTAAAGCACCCTAAGTGTAAGGGAGAGATGTACAAATTGGTGGGGGTAAAGCCCCCGTCACACCTGGCGACGGTGCTGGGGATGTCGGCAGCGACTGGCGGGTGCGCGCACGTTTTTTTGCGCCCCGCCAGCGTTGCCGTCCCCAGTTTACGCGGGGCAACATCTCCAGCCCCGCGCCGGCGATCTGTCAAGTGGCATCGCCGCCGGGGTGTCTGGAAGCTCCAGCGGCGATGCAGGACAGTGGGAGCCTATGGCTCCAATCGCCTGACAGGTCGCCGGCGCCCGGTTACATGGGGCGATGTGTGCACATCGCCCCATGATGGTCTCCTGGTTTCAGAGCACTGCTCTGAAACCAGGCGACTGCCCGGCACCGCTGACATCGCCCCTTTACATGAGGCGAGGTAGGGCGATGACGCCGGCGATAGCCCACGCCCCCACGTCGCCTCTGTAATAGGCGGCGATATCGCCCCATGCAACGGGGGCTTTCAAGATGCAAGCGAGTACAGGCTGAAAGGAAGAAATCTTCAGAATATTGTGATCTCTCCCTTGGGGCAACCCACCAGTGACCCCAGAGATGTCATACATTAACTTATATCCCCCACCTTCCTCTTTATAAATGACAGTATCTATGCTAAGTTTGTCATGCAGATGGCTTTTAAAAGTAAAGTGGTGAGCACAAATGTAATCACATCTATGCTTAATCAATCACTCAGGTTTCCCTCCTCAGTTTTTATTTGTATTTTAAAGCATCACTCAGGTGTTTTTTTACTTTTGTGTTTGATGGAACATGATTGGAGGTCACTTTACACTGTATCTCTATGACAGCCTGATTGTGTCCTTGTTCTGGCTGTCAGAGATGCATTGGGTGCTTTTCATGCAATATCTGACTTCCGGCCAGTCAGCAGTCGCGGATACAAGATTGCACCACAAGACCAAAGTGGGGTCGGTAAGATGTGGAGCCGCTGGCGGGGTGAGTATACGACCGGGTGCCGGGGCTTAGATTTAATGTGCCGCTCCCGTGGGGAATAAAAAACAAAACAAAACGCTGTAGTAGTGCTTTAAGTGCGACAACTATTCTGTATTTTCTGGTAGTGAAAGTAAAATATATGTGAATTAACAGAAAATAACACTGATCTTACTATATACCGTAACTACATTTATCAACAAATCACTGTTTTTGTCTCAAGAGATTATTCACCAACTGTCTCTTGAGTATCACAAAGCTTTCCAGTCTTTTACTTCTTAATTTCTGGCAAAGTGGCCTTTCCTCCTTGAGTGACAATTTTAGTAGGCAATAGACTGGTAGTATTAGAAGCACTAAAAGCTCAAAATAAAGTTTTGCTGTTACACAATCAGTTTGTTCTGAGGCTTCCCTTATATTTTTGTATCAATAATAGGACATTTGAACATGCACACAGCTCAGGAGAGAAGCCAATGCAGATTTGTAAGGGTATGTGCACACAGGACATTTTTGCTGCGGGCAAGAATGCAGCAAAACCTGTAGTGGCTTCAAGGATCTCTAGATTCCTTGACAGGAGATTTGCTGCATTCTTGTTTGGGTTTTTCCTGCGTTCTGATAGCTGCGTTTTTGCCTTAGCTTGCAGCAGAAATGCAGAAAGAATTGACATGCTCATTCTTTTCCAACCACAGCAAAAACTGGGGTATTTGACATTTTCTGCAGATCACAAAAAACAATGTGTGGAGACAGCAGTCCTCTGAAACACATTGGTTTTGCTGGATAGCCCAAACCCAGATACAGATCAGCATATATTTGCATAAAAACATACCAAAAATGCAGGTAAAAAACGCGAGAAAAACGCACTGTGTGCACAAACCCTGATAGTTGCTTGTCATGAGCAGATAGGGAGGTGAGCATATAACGGTTATATAGAAATCAATGGGCAGGAGAAAGGTGGCTGGGATAAAGAGAATTTTGTTTACGTACCGTAAATTCTTTTTTCTTGAATCATCAATGGGAGACCCAGACAATGGGGTTTAGGGCTCTGCCCTCCGGAGGCCACACTAGGTACTACAAGTTTGTAGACACCGCCCCCTCCGCTTATAAACCCCCACCGCAGGGAATATCCTCAGTTTGGTCCATAAGCTGCGAGGAGACAAATAAACCACACCCGAAACATCGGGAAAGAAACCGTGCACAGACGGTCCAACAACCCGGAAGAAACTGTCCCAACAGGGAACAGATCAAATGCAAAACATGCAACGGAACAACTGGGTGGGTGCTGGGTCTCCCATTGATGATTCAAGAAAAAAGAATTTACGGTACGTAAACAAAATTCTCTTTTTTCTGATCATCATAATGGGAGACCCAGACAATGGGGATGTCCTAAAGCAATACCCCAGGGCGGGAAGAGTTCCTCAAAAGACGGATAACACATGGTCCCCCTCAAAGGTGGGCAACCGCCGCCTGGAGGACCCGCCTGCCCAAACTTGCATCCGCAGAGGCATGGGCATGCACCATATAGTGCTTAGAGAAAGTGTGCAGGCTGGACCAAGTGGCCGCCTGACACACCTGTAGAGCAGAAGCGCGATGTCGCAAAGCCCAGGAGGCACCGACAGCTCTGGTCGAATGCGCCTTCAATCCCACCGGGAGAGACAAACCAGAAGACTGGTAAGCCTCTTGAATGGGAGCCTTGATCCATCTGGCCAAGGTTGACTTTGACGCCGCGGACCCCTTACAGCGACCCGCCGTAAGGATAAACAATGAATCCGAACTCCGGAAGGAGGCAGTCCTGGACACATAAATGCGTACAGCCCTCACGAGATCCAGAGTATGGAGGTCGCGCTCAACCTGATGAACGGGAGCGGGACAAAATGATGGGAGAACAATCTCCTGGTTCAGGTGGAAAGTGGAAACCACCTTTGGCAAGAATTCTGGCCGCGGGCGCAACACCACCTTGTCTTGGTGAACCACCAGAAAGGGTGACTTGCACGAAAGTGCAGCCAATTCTGAGACCCTTCTCAGAGACGTAATCGCCACCAGAAAGACCACCTTCTGGGACAAACGAGAGAGGGAAATGTCTCTCAGTGGCTCAAACGGCGGTTTCTGCAGTGCCGCCAGGACCACGTTAAGGTCCCAAGGGTCCAGAGGTCGCCTGTAGGGCGGAACCACCCGAGACACCCCCTGCAGAAATTGACGGACCTTCGGGAGGAGCGCCAAGCGCCTGTCAAACAGCACTGAAAGAGCTGATACTTGACCCTTCAGGGAGCTGAGGGATAAGCCCAACTCCAAACCCGACTGTAGGAAAGCCAACAACGTCGGGATGGACAAGGGCCACGGTGACCTGTCACCCGAGGCACACCAGGTGAAAAAGATTTTCCACGTTCTGTGGTATATCTTCCTGGACACGGGCTTCCTGGCCCGATTCATAGTGGCCACCATCGTAGGAGAGAAGCCTCTGGATGTTAGTAGCCAGGCCTCAAGAGTCATGCAGTCAATCTGAGGGCCCTGGAATTGAGGTGGAAGAATGGGCCTTGCGCGAGAAGATCTGCGCGTTCTGGAAGAGCCCACCTGTGTTCGCCTGACAGTTGCCACAGGTCCGGATACCAGGATCTCCTGGGCCAATCTGGTGCCACTAGAATGGCTACTCTGCATTCCGTCCTGATTTTCCACAGGACCCTGGGAATCAGAGCCAGAGGCGGGAACACATATGGTAGATGGAAGCTGGACCAACTCAGGATCAGGGCATCCGCCCCCAGAGACTGAGGATCCCACGATCTTGCCATGTATTGCGGCACCTGATGATTCAGCCGTGAGGCCATCAGATCCACGTCCGGAGTGCCCCACTTGCTGCAGATGTCCCGGAAGACGTCTGGATGAAGAGACCACTCTCCGGCGTCCATCCCCTGCCGGCTCAGGTAGTCGGCCTCCCAGTTCTCGACCCCTGGGATGTGAACTGCGGAGATCAGGCAGTCGTTGTCCTCCACCCAAGATAGAATGCGGTGGACTTCGGTGAGGGCCTGAGCACTTCTGGTCCCTCCCTGATGGTTTATATACGCGACGGCCGTCGCATTGTCGGTCTGAACCCGGATGGGCTGTCCTGACAGGAACTTCTGAAACGCCAGGAGCGCCAGATAGACCGCCTTGATCTCCAGCACGTTGATCTGCAACGTCTACTCCGACTGAGTCCAGAGTCCTTGAGCCCTGTGGTGTAAGAACACCGCTCCCCAGCCCTTCAGACTGGCGTCGGTGGTCACCACTAACCATGACTGTTTGAGGAAAGACTGGCCCCGTGACAAGTGACGTGGCTGGAGCCACCACTGCAGGGAATCCCTGGTCGGTTGGGAAAGGGCCACCAGCCGATTCAGAGAGGACGTTCTCTTGTCCCATCTGCGGAGAATCTCCAGCTGGAGAGGACGGAGGCGAAATTGTGCGAAAGGCACCGCCTCTATCGCAGCTACCATGCGGCCCACCAGCTTCATCAATACCCGTAGGGATGATTGTGGTGACAGGAGGACATCTTGCACTCCTGATTGGATAGCCAGCTGCTTGGCTCGTGGCAGAGACACCAGGGCTGAGTCTGTGTGGAAGTCCATGCCCAGATACGTCAGTGACTGGGTCGGAACCAGGGTTGATTTCTGGACATTGAGAAGCCACCCAAACTGTTCCAGAGACTTCATGGTTACCTCCAAACTCTCCCGACAAAGGTGTTCCGATGCGCCCTGACCAGCAGGTCGTCTAGATAAGGTATGACGGCGTGTCCCTGCACATGCAGGAGAGCCATCATAGAGGCCATCACCTTCGTGAACACCCGCGGTGCTGAGGCCAACCCGAAGGGTAGTGCCACGAACTGGAAGTGTTCGTCCCCCACTGCGAATCGTAACCAGCGCTGATGAGCCGGTGCAATGGGCACGTGAAGGTAAGCGTCTCGGATATCTATGGACGCCAGGAAGTCTCCCTGTGACACAGCCGCGATCACGGAGCGCAGGGATTCCATGCGGAACTTCCGAACCAACACATGACGGTTGAACAACTTGAGGTCCAGAACCGGGCGAAAAGAGCCGTCCTTCTTTGGGACGATAAAGAGGTTGGAGTAAAAACCCCGGAACCTCTCCCCAGAAGGCACTGGGACCACTACTCCGTCTCTGCGGAGCCCCTCCAACACCAGGTGAAAAGCCTGAGCCTTTTCTGGAGAAGGAACAGACCGATGGAATCGGTGTGCCGGCTGCGACGTCAGCTCTATCCTGTAGCCTCGCGAGACTACGTCTCGGACCCACTTGTCTTGGACGTGGAGAAGCCAACTGTCCTGAAAAAGGAACAGGCGACCCCCCACCTGTGGGGAGGCAGGACGAGAGAGCGAGTCATGCGGAAGTGGGTTTGGGGGTGGCAGCTGCTGCCCCCGTTGGCTTCTTTTGGCGACCCTTGGGGCGCCACTGAGTAGTGGGCTTGCCCCCTCGGTCCGCGCGAGCAGACGCCGCTGATGACTGTGAGCTGGAACGAAAGGACCACTGTTTTGGGTACCTTTTAACGGTATACCGTGGCTTAGGTTTATTCTGCGGGATCTTAGACTCAGCAGAATCCTTTATCAGCTTGTCCAGCTCGGTGCCAAAAAGCCTGTCACCAGAGAATGGAAGATTTTGCAAAATCTTCTTAGACGTGGCATCTGAGTCCCAAAGACGCAGCCAATGTTGCCGTCCTGGCGTAATCTGCATAGGCCCTTGCCCTATCAGTAAGCGCCAGGACCTCAGAACTGGACCCTGCCAGGTCAGTGATGCCATCCAAGCAGGAGGTAATCGCTTGCAGGGTCCAGACCGTGGCAAAATTAGGGGCAAATGAAGACCCCACAGCCTCATAAGAAGACTTGGCGAGTTGTTCGACCTGTCTATCTGTCGCATCCTTCAACGAGGAGCTATCAGAGGCAGAGAAAAGGGAGCGTGCAGCAATCCTGGTCATGGAGGCGTCCACCTTCGGGGACTGCGACCACTCCTGAAGCACCTCCTGGGGAAAGGGGAAGCGATTGTCCTTAGATTTGCGGACATAACGCCGCCCAGGATGTAACCTGGGTGCTCTGACCACCCTTCCAAAGTTAGTGTGGTCCATAAAGGAGCCACTTGGTCTAGCCTCTGGCCGTAGCCATTGATAGACCTCCTTCGGGTGTACGTTCACCTCCTCAGGGGGTGTCACGAGACGTAAAGTCTCGTTGATGGAGGACACCAGATCCTCTACCCAGTCTGGTGGTTCTGACACAGACCCGAGTATTGAACCCCCATCATCCTCATCACCATCAGAGGGACGCTCCTCCTCAGAGAGAGCCTGGAGCTCGGGTGAATCCTCACGACGAGTCCGCTTAAGGGGTCTCACAGCAGAAGAAGGAGACACCCTGGGGTAACTGGAAGGAGTAGCTGGGCTTTCCAGTCTCCTATTAAGTGCCTCCAGGGATTGCGACATGGAGGACAACTGGGACAACAGAGATTCATTAATCTTATTCTGCGTTTCCCATGGCCCTGGGATCACCTGAACCTCAGGGTAAAGCACCGGAGCTGCTGCCTCAGCAGTATGTATCAGTCCGGGCCTCTGGGCGTCCGCAGTTATTGCAGGACCCCTCAACCAGCGTCCCGTTGCATGTAGCACAGGCAGTGGTGGTGCTGGCCGCCTTAGCAGCACGTTTTCCAGCTGAGGACATACCCACAGCAGGGGCAAATAAGCCAATCTATACAGACAAAAACCGGGGATCCCGGTGGCTTACCGACCGCTGTAAAGCGGTGGGAGGAAGCGGTGTGCGTGTGTGGCCTCCACGAAAGTTTCCGGTCTCCCCTTTTGGAGTGCAGACCTGTGCTGCAGTCAGATCCCAGCCGGGAAGTGAGGGGAAAAGATGGCCGCCGGCAGACAAGCTGTGGGCGGCGCCGAAAACACGCGGGAAGCACACACGCACGCCCTCGATGACATCACCACCAGGGCTGCTTCACATCTCCTCAGGCATCCTCAGTAATGTAGGCGCCAGAGCCCGCAGCGCGGGAAGTATTGTGACAGTACAATACTTAGACTGCATGTAAAACAAAACACCTGCAATCTACAGCCTCAGCCCCTGTGACACACAGGGCGGTCAGCCAGGGTGACCCCAGCACAGGGTACACCGCCAGAACCGCGGACCCGAGGGTAGCGCGCGGTCTGAGTGCCAGAACACATAAAGTGTCAGACACTACCCCCAGGCACACCGGAGACACACAGTGCCTCAGTGCCGGTCCGGTCTGTAAGCACCATTTAGGGAGGCCTCGGACGGGGGTTTCAGCACCAGTCCGGTCTGTAAGCACCATTTAGGGAGGCCTCGGACTGGGCTGGCTCCAGTCCGGTCTGTAAGCACCATTTAGGGAGGCCTCGGACGGAGCGGAGCTGTGCGAGGCTCCTATCTCCCACCTTCCAGAGCCCCCAGGGAGGGATGGAAAGGAGCGCGACAGCGTACCGGGGGGACACGCAGTGTCCAGGCCCTAGGCCCTCCGGTACCTCCACCTGCGTGTTCCACAAGGGTGAGCAGGGAGACTGCCGAAGGTCCCGACCCGGACCATTTTACCTGGTCTTCATACGCCATCACGTAAGCTGTGAGTATGCAGTGAAGTGCAAGCAAAGCGTGATCCTCCGAGCACACTAAGTTTAAAACTGAGGATATTCCCTGCGGTGGGGGTTTATAAGCGGAGGGGGCGGTGTCTACAAACTTGTAGTACCTAGTGTGGCCTCCGGAGGGCAGAGCCCTAAACCCCATTGTCTGGGTCTCCCATTATGATGATCAGAAAATTAGGTGTTAACACCAGTTATTAAATATAACTGCTGCACACACATAAGACAGTCTAAACAGGCAGTAGTGACTAAAGCTCAATGGAAACTAGGTGTACACTATAAGACAAAGGCTCTTATTGCAGGAGAATAATAGATTAGAAAAAAAAAAAAAAAAAAAAGTAGGCCAATTGAAAACTTCCTTACCCATATATACTTGAGTATAAGTCAACTTTTTCAGCCCTCTTTCTTGGCTGAAAAAGTCCCCTTCGGCTTATACTCAAGTCAGTCAGCAGCCTGCCAGTGTGCGCTTGTTCCCAGATGGCCTTTCACCTCCCACCACTGTCCTCCTGTCATTTTTATCACATCAGCGCTTGCTCCCAGAACCCACCCCCCCCCACCCCCGTTGGTTACCCCTGTCCTCCTCCTCCTGTCACCATTCAGTAATTTGTGGCTCAGATCCCTGCGCCCAGTCTTCCTCCATCAGTTACCTCCGTCCTCCTCCTCATGTCACTCGTTCATTAACTTGCGGCCCGGATCCCTACGCCCAGTTTCTGTTCCCCTGCCGGTTACCTCCGTCCTCCTCCTCCTGTCACCATTCAGTAATTTGTGGCTCAGATCCCTGCGCCCAGCCCGCATCAGTTACCTCCGTCCTCCTCCTCATGTCACTCGTTCATGAACTTGCAGCCCAGGATCCTGTGGCCAGATCCCTCCGCTACATCCCTCCTGCTCAGTGGCGTAACTTCAAGCCCAGGGGCCCCGATGCGAAAGCTCCAACGGGGCCCCCAATTATTGCAAATCTTTAATATTGGTCTTTCTCTATGGGCCAAAGGGACTTTTGGGGCCCCCCTAGGCTGCAGGGCCCGGGTGCGATCGCAACCCCTGCACCTATTGTAGTTACGCCTCTGCTCCTGCTCCTTCCTTTTGTAGTGTGCTGCCGTTCAGGATCTCTGCGCCCGGATCCCTCAGCCGCATACAGTAAAAAAAAAAAAAAAAAAAATCACATACGGCCAAACTAATGCTCAGTATGGCCGCAGGGGATTTTTAATTACAGTTTCCTTGTCAAACAGGAAAGAGGTGAGGAGCCATTATGGTATTCAGCAGGGTAGCAGGAGAAAGATGACTAGTGAGGGAATGATGAATAGAGCAGGGGAAAGATGGATTCTGAGGGAAAGTAATAATAGAGCAGGGGATAGGATTACAGTATCTGGATGGTGAGGGAAATATGAATACTGAGGTAAATTTAGTCAGCTTTCACATCAGCGTTTCTGCCCATTTGCGGCAGATCCGGCAGCTATGCCACATCTGCAGCCTTACCGGGACACTTGCAGTAAGCCCCATTCATTCCCTATGGGACTTGCGGTCATGTGCAGCAAGTGCAGTTTTGCACTTGCGGAGAGTCAAAAAAAATAGCTGCTGCATTTCCCATCGTAGGCTTATACTCGAGTCAATACGTTTTCCCAGTTTTTGGGAGCAAAATTAGGGGCTTCGGCTTATACTCGGGTTGGCTTATATTTGGGTATAGACGGTATTTTTTGCCATCTACCTAAATAAATTTAATGAACTTGAAAATACTTTTAAATTTTTTGGCTGGTTCGTATATGTAAGGCACCTTTCACATCAGTGTTATTTGAAATTTGCTGTAGATCCATCAGGTTTGCCACATCTGCCACCTAACGCAACATGTGCGTCAATCCCCATTCATTCCCTATGGGATTTGCAGTCAGGTGTGGCAAGTGCGGTTTTGCCGGATCCAGCAGCTCCAACACTTGCGGCAGCGCAAAATAAACGGTACTAGCAGTGTTTTTTTGACTTGCCGCAATTGCTGGATCCGGCAAAACCGCACTTACTGCAAGTCCCAGAGAATGAATAGGGCTTGCCGCAAGTGTTCCATTGCATGGCAGATGCGGTAAACCTGCCGGAACTGCCGCGAATGTCAAATAATGCTTACGTGGAAGGTGCCCAAGTAATAGAATGTAACGATATTTAAGAATGCGGCTTCTGCACATAGTTGAAACGGATTCTATTTTTAACTAAAAAATACCATTTAGGGAAAGTGGCAGTAAACGCCGAATATTGTGTAATCGAGCAGACAGTAAAAGTTTATAGAAATGATTAGACATCTGCTATGCAAACCCATATGGTATGCCACATTCACTCCATAGCAAACATCATAAAGAATCAGGGAAACATTCTGAAAATCAACATTTAGATCAGTCTAATCCTGTTGGTGCAGTTAGGCTCTGGAATAACCCTCAATTAGAAGTAGTAATGTATAAAAAGTACTTTACTGTACAGTGAAAATGTTAAGTTACATAGGTTAGGACATAGGGTTCATAAAGAAACCTTTTTCCACCAATTATCTTCTATTACTAAATTATCTGTAACCCAAAATGCCATGTGTTGATATAATCATCCAACCCTTTTACAAATGCTGTTGTAGAGCTTTCCACAGTCTGACTGCTCTGACTGTAAATATCCTTTTCCCATTAGCTGCCAGAATTGCTTTACACCCATAGTGGTTGGCGCCTTGTACTTTGTATGATTTTTGGAAGAACGTCATGTGCCGGTCTTTTGTATTGACCATGTATTTATACATATAAATGAGCTTTCCTCCAATTAATCTTTTTTCTAAACTAATAAAAGCCCAACTTCTCCAACTTCTCATGTTATGGGAAGCCTTCCAATGCATGGAATAATCTAGTAGCCCGCCTTCGAACTGACTAGCTTCCAAAAATCCTTTTTAAAATGAAAATGAGTTATGGTTTTCTTGTAAGCTACAGGCTCATACCTGTGAACAGCAAATCAATAACGTATTGCTTATCACAGCATATTGATCTGATCATGTTAAAACAACACTTTCCGATCACATCATTGCAGGTTTCACAGCACTACAGTGAATGGGTGTCTGGTACTGCAGTTCAGTCCCATTCACTTAAATGGGACTATGGAGCTACCACAAATGCAACTCCAGGCACAATCTTTGCAAAAAACAGTTGTGTCTAGTAAATAAGATAAATCGCTAGGAGTGCTGAAGCCCTTCATTTAAAATGCAAAGGAGGAGAGCGCACATAGGGCCGTAAATGGGATAAAAAGGAAAGGTGCACTTCTCGAGTTGTGATCGTCATAATCACTTCACAACATGAAGAGGGTGGTCGCTGCAAACTCTCGTGGGTCGAGATATCCAGAGGGAGGATGAAGAGACGGGATTTGAACTACCCGTGCTGACCACGACACCAGACCACGATGCTCTAAAAGTCTTATCGTGCCGACACGTTTCGTAGCAAATCAGCTACTTCCTCTGGGCGATTAGATTCTAATTGCCCAGAGGAAGTAGCAGATTTGCTACGAAACGCGTTGGCACAAAGACTTTTAGAGCATCCTGGTCTGGTGTTGTGGTCAGCACGGATAGTTCAAATCCCGCCTCTTCATCCTCCCACTGAAGCCCTTAATTAAGCTGATCACAGAAGTACCGAGAGTTAGGCTGTTTGGAAATAGTTTGAAATTAAATGAATTAAATTTTAAAAAAAAAGTAAAAACTTGAAGCATTTCCATGAAGTTTTCTTTCCCTTAAATATATGTATATGTGCTTGCAGTGTAGTTTGCGTGTATGAATATGACTGACTACCGGCACTTTCTCTGGTATTCAGCGCTGTGCGGCTCTTCTCTGTGACATGACCGCTCTTCAGACTCTCGGTGCTATTGTGCCCTGCGTGACCAGGAAATAACTATTACAAAGTAACTTGACTCACATGCTTAAATTCAAGAGAGGTCTGGGTGCTTTTCTTGAAAAAAAAAAAGAATATTGCAGATAATGGGCTCTAGATTCTGTGACATATTGTTGATCCAGGGAACTAGTATGACTGCTGTTTGTGGCATTGGGAATTTTTCTCCTAATATGGAGCTTAGTGTCTGCCCCATGGGGCTTTAGTCTTCCTCTGGATCAATAAGTTAGGTTGTAGGTTGAAAGTTATGGAATTTAGCCTACCTTCAACCTGAAATAATAAGTCTACAGAGCACCAGAATGAGGATTCATAGGATTACATTGTAAAACATATTGTATCTAAAAGAAGAGACTGTGTAATTGGTGATGTCCGGGCACTGCCAGAATGGATTGCCGAACCAGGTGATGAATGTTGATTTTATTGCAAATTTTAAAACATTGAGTTGGTTCAACTCCTTCAGGTATAATATTATACCTAAATGAGTAAACCCAACTCCTAAACACAATGATTTGCAATACAAATCCACCTTCATCACCCAGTTCATTCATTCTGTCTGGCAGTGCCTGGTCATCACCGATTACATAGCCTTCTCTTTTGGATCCATTATCCTCTCTCCACCTGTGGGTACGAGTGCAGGGGCTGCAAAAGTAGGCCTTCAACACTTGGTTCATTTAACCTGTATCAGAGAGGATATCTACACCTTGGCTCTATAATGTAGTCACTCTTAATTAGGTGTACACATTAGTAAAACTAACATAATAAATGTGTAGTTTGTCATTTGGTCTCAATCTGACAAAAAAAGCCTTTGAAAAAGGGAACACACCATGTCTGCACTCCAGACCTCCTTCTAAAGGTGTTGTGAGGCTCTGAAGAATCCAGTCTAAAACAAGCACCGATAAAAGGCAGTAAGCTGAAGCACTCAGAATCTGCGCTGGTACCAAGAAGAACACTGCCAATGTCCGAAAGAAGGGTAGGACGACAGTTATAGAAAGGGGGCTGTACGGGTGACATTACACTGTGTTTCACTGTGGTATTACACTACAGGTACAAGTCAGGAGTTTCTGCATAATAAACCCCTGGCATTCACTACTAACATGATGTGAGCAAGGCCAAAAAGGTTAAAAAGTGTCATCAAAACCTAAAAAGGTGCCTGTAGCCTACTTATCCGATCATTGATTACACATAGAATAATTAGTTTTCATTGAGGGGGCTTATGGACCAACAACTAGTTCTTCAGTGTCGACATGTTTTTTCAGCTTTAAAAAAACAAACCAAAAACATTAACACAGTGGTTCCTATGTGGAAGCGACTGTCAAATGTGAGATTTTGAGTCAAGACCCTACCTAACAAAACATTAGCAATAAAGGTCAAGCAAATTTTTGAGGTTTGTTAAACTCCCAAAAGAGCGGTGAAATATTCAGTGTCTCCAAATAGAAATCAACTAAACTGTTATAAAAATTGCTAGCATGACAAAAATCTGTGGTTTCTATTTAGTATTAACACCAGGAAACCAATATTGCACAGACAGAAATTGCAGAAATTGACTTAGTGCATTGCAAAAGAAAAAAAAAGAAAAAGAAACTCAAGAATATTTAGTTTTAGGCCATGAAGAATAACTCAGCCAGCTATCCTGCAGGGTAACACACTGGTTACTGTCTGGCATCTGCTGCAGTTAAAGCACAGCTGGCTTCATTTTAAAGGCAAAAAAAGGCTGTTAATTTCCCTATAGCAATTCTGCATGCTGAAACCTTCTTGCTTTACCCCTAAAGTGCTATACCAGCTAAAATCAAACATGCTTCTATTTACTTATATATCTGAAAGGCAGGACATTGAGAACGGATGAAATAGCTTGAGGTACATCCTCTATTTTTTCTGGTTTATTGCTGCATGTTGTATTGACACAAGCAAGACACTCTCCAACATTGAGGAACTGTGAACATTCAATGCTTGACATATTGGCTTCCCCTTGGCATTGGCTGCCAATTTGTGAAGGATCCAAAATCAACAGAACCTTAACCGAACACCAGAGAAGGTAAAATCTGGAGCAGGAATATAAAGTATTTATCTATGTATAGCCAACCTCATTTCAAACAGTACCGAAAGCAAAAGGCTCCCATACATCCAATAGGAGCAGTAACCTAAAAAACCTTGTTGCTCCTAGTAAGAATTTAATCGGTCCCTCACTACCAGATTCTGGTGAGTTGCCTTTGTTGTTTCACGGGTGTTTTAAAGCGAACCTGTCACCCCCTCCAGGCATCTAAAGATAACAGCCACCTTCTGCAGCACTAAGGCTGCAGTCTCAGAAGGTGTCTATAGCATTTATGCTCCCTTGATTCACTGAAATAAAGACTTATATAAAATCTGTTTCAAACCAGATCCAAGACCGGGAGGCGGGTTTTCAAGTGTCTGTCTCCCTCCTCTGTGGTGTCAGTCATCCCTCTCTGCTCTCTGTGCTCCTCCTCCAGGGCCACCTCCCTGCACTACAGAGCTTTGTCAGCTCTGCTACAACATAAGAGCTGCTGTTATAGGAGACCCCACAGTAGTAAATCTTGCAGGAGAATCCTGAGCACTGCCTGCTACATTTCAGCCTTGAGCTGAGCTGTCAGCAGTGCAGCAGAGTTGAGTTTGTGCTTTAGATCAGGGGCTGAGGAGCAATGCTGCTGGGTGCAAGAAACTGAAAGTGAAAACTGCTCAGCTCAAGGGCTGCAATGTAGCAGGAAGTGCTTTGTCTGCTGTTCTGCTCACGATCCTCCTGCAAGATTTACTACTGTGGGATCTCCTATAACAGCAGCTCTATGTTGTAGCAGAGCTGACAAAGCTCTGTAATGCAGGGAGATGGCCCTGGAGGCGGTGCACAGAGAGCAGAGAGGGATGACTGACACCACAGAGGAAGGAGACAAGACACTTGAAAACCCGCCTCCCGGTCTTGGATCTGGTTTGAAACAGATTTTATAAAAGTCTTTATTTCAGTGAATCAAGGGAGCATAAATGCTATAGACACCTTGTCAGAATGCAGCCTTAGTGCTGCAGAAGGTGGCTATGTTATCTTTAGATGCCTGGAGGGGGTGACAGGTTCGCTTTAAATGTGGGGGATCCAAATGTTTATGTTGTGGAACTATAAAAGATGGGAGTAACGTCTTTGCCTCGCGCACAACAGACGAGCGCTTTAATAAAAGGCAACATCTGGACTGTCACTCATCTCATGCACATAATAGAAAGGAACAGCGCCTCACCAGCTGGATTATTTTCAATCTTTATTCAGTGCTTCATTCCTGTCCAGTGCACAACGTTTCGGTCTGATGACCTTTTTCAAGTGCATGCACTTGAAAAAGGTCATCAGACCGAAACGTTGTGCATTGGACAGGAATGAAGCACTGAATAAAGATTGAAAATAATCCAGCTGGTGAGGCGCTGTTCCTTTCTATTATGTGCATGAGATATCAGGTGGGTCTCCCTGAGCTGAACGTGCGCCTCCCTGTGAGCGTTGGTGCCCCCAGTAGCTGCGGGTGCTGTGGAACCAGGATTTTTATATGTCACTCATCTCATGTCATTTATTTGCTCGGGTGCACATGCGGCTTTCAAGATGTCGACCGCACTATTCAACCAATGCACTCCAGATTAAATTAACTCAGACAATATACAGCATGGTATTTTAGTTCAGTGTTTCAACACATTTTTTATTAGAATATCTAAACGACACAAAACATCTCATCGTTGAGCAAATCCCTGACACTTCTCCGAGTAGATTCAGACGGTGTTTCTGGATCTATAAACTAGGGATCCTCTCATCAGAGGGACGAAATCTAAGCCTGGTAAACACTGGCATTTGATATAACATGGAAGTGAATGTTTTTTATTTTAATAAATAAACAAACATGGGGGAAAGAATCTTTTTACATCATTTTAGAATAGAGGTAAACGTATCATTTTGTAGTTTTAATCATTTATTCAGAATGATTGGATTAACTATTGTCGCTTTTTATCCATGTACAACCAGTTGTAGAATTAATAATAATAAAACTAATTTGTATAGCGCCAACATATTCCGCAGCGCTTTACAGTACAATGGTACGTATAAGAAAAATATACAATACAGAAAGGTAGGTGATACAGAACAGTAGTTACATACAATAAACATAGAATCAATGTAGGAAACACAATAGAAAGGCATAAAATAAAAGTGACCCTGCTCGAAGGAGCTTACAATCTAAGACGAGATGGGAACACAAAGTACAGGGGCTTATAACAATGACTACTAAATGACTACTGTTAGGGAGAAGGATAGGCCGCCCTCAAGAGGTGCGTTTTTAGGGAGCGTCTGAAGCTATGCAAGTTGTGGATCGTCCTAATTTCTTGGGGTAGCACATTCCAGAGGATTGGTGCAGCTCGAGAGAAGTCTTGGAGTCGGGAATGGGAAGTTCAGATTAATGCCGCTGTTAGTCTGAGGTTGCATTCAGAGTGAAGGGGACGAGCGGGATGGTAGACCGAGATGAGGATAGAGAGGTATGGAGGTGCCGCACCATGAATAGCTTTATGAGTGACAAAAAGCAATTTGAATAGGATCCTATAGTGTATGGGCAGACAGTGCAGTTACTGGCACAGAGCAGAAACATCTGAGTAACGGTTTGCTAGATAGGTGATCCTGGCTGCTGCATTGAGGATAGACTGGAGAAGGGAAAGCTTACTGCGGGGGAGGCCAGCTAATAAATTACAGTATCAAGGCGGGAATGGATCAGGGCCACGGTGAGGGTTTTAGTTGTTTCCATGGTGAGGAAAGGGCGAATTCTGGAGATATTTTTCAGGTGCGACAGGAGCGGGTGAGAGATTGTGTATATGGGGTGAAGGAGAGATCAGCATCCAACATAACACCCAGACAGCGAGCCCGCTGACTAGGCGTTATCGTGGTGCCGCACACCGAGAGGGAAATGTCAGGTTTAGGGAGGTTGGTTGAGGGTGGGAGCAGAAGAAGTTCAGTTTTGGAAAGTTGAGTTTCAGATAGAGAGCGGACATGATGTTGGAAACTGCAGTTAGACAGTCATTGGTGTTCTGTAATAGAGCAGGAGTAAGATCCGGGGAGGAAGTGTATAGTTGTGTGTCATCAGCGTAAAGATGGTACTGGAAGCCAAATCTGCTGATGGTCTGTCCGATCGGGGCTGTGTAGTGAGAGAAGAGAAGAGGTCCAAGGACTGAACCCTGAGGGATCCCAATAGTGAGAGGAAGAGGGGAGGAAGTGGAGCCAGCAAATGATATACTGAAAGAGCGATCAGAGAGATAGGAAGAGAACCAGGAGAGAGCCGTGTCCTTGATGCCAATGGAGTGCAGCATAGCGAGTAGGAGATGGTTGTCAACTTTGTCAAAAGCTGCACAAAGGTCAAGAAGGATAAGCAGAGAGTGGTCTCCATTATGTTTTGCTGTCAGAAGGTCATTGGTCACTTTGATAAGGGCAGTTTCTGAAGAGTGTAAGGGGTGGAAGCCAGACTGTAATGGATCTAAAAGAGAGTGAGTGGAGAGGTAATGGGTGAGGCGGGTGTAGACCAGGAGCTCCAGGAGTTTTGTGATGAAGGGGAGATTGGAGACAGGTCTGTAGTTATTTGTGCAGGATGGGTCATGGTACGTTTCTTTAGTAGTGGAGTAATAACAGAGTGTTTGAAGAAGGAGGGGAAGATGCCAGTAGAGAGGGAGAGATTGAAGATTGTGGTTAAGTGAGTGGTGACCACTGGAGAGAGGGTCTGGAGTAGGTGCGAGGGAATGGGGTCAGTGGTGCATGTAGTGGGACGTGAGGACGAGAGGAGCCTGGAGACGACTTCTGTGACTGGGTCAAAAATGGAGAGTGAGCCAGAGGGGATGTGGGGACAGATGGGAGTTACAGTACTTGAAGGTTGGGAGCTGATTTCCTGATGGATGTTTTCTATTTTCTCTGTGAAGTAAGAGGCCAGATCATCAGCACAGAGGTCAGTGATAGGGGCCTGCACTTTCGGACTGAGGAGAGAGTGAAAGCTGTCAGAGTTTCTTTGAGTTGTTGGATAGTGAGGAGATCAGGGTGGTGAAGTGGAGGGCAGAGTTGTAGGTTTTGAGCATGAATTTATAATGGATAAAGTTTTCTGGTGTGCGGGTTTTACTCCATAGGCGTTCGGCACTCCTAGAGCATCACTGTAGGAATAGAGTTTGTGATGTGAGTCAGGGCTGTTTTACTGTGTTTGGAGATTCTGTGGGTGAGGGGCGCTACTTGGTCCAGGGTGCTTTTGAGAGTATCATTGTAGTGATTCACAGCCAGATTGGGGCAGGAAAAGGAGGAGATTGGGGACAGTGAAGAGAGAAGAGAGTCTGTGAATGTATGAGGGTTAATGGCCTGCAGATTTCTGAATGTGTGATAGGTAGGACTATGCTGTGATGGGCGAGGGTTTGTGAGTGTGAAGGAGAAAAAGTTGTGATCAGAGAGAGAAAAAGATGAGTTGTCTAAGGAGGAGGTAGAGCAGAGTTGGGTAAAGACCAGGTCAAGGGTGTTACCATCCTTGTGTGTCTCAGAGGTTGAGAACTGCGAGAGGCCAAGAGAAGTGGTTAGAGATAGGAGCTGGGATGCAGATGGGGAGTTGGGGCAGTTTATGGGTATGTTAAAGTCTCCCAGGATGAGGGTTGATAATTCTGAGGACATGAAGTTCGGCAGCCACGCGGAGAAGTGGTCGAGGAAGTGGGTGGGTGAACCTGGGGGGGGCGGTAAACCACCGCTACTCTGAGGGGGAGGGGACGGAACAGCCTAATTGTGTGGACCTCAAAAGAAGGGAACGAGGAGTGATGGAGCTGGGGAATGACCTGGAAAGTACATTGTGGGGACAGGAGTAAGCCAACTCCACCACCACGTCTGTTCCCAGGTCTCAGGGAATGGGAGAAGTGTAAACCGCCGTAGGAGATAGCAGCAGGGGAAGCAGTGTCTGAGTCCTGGATTCAGGTTTCAGTGAGGGCCAAAAGGTTAAGAGCTAGTGAGAAAGTAGTTGTGGATAAAGGGAAGTTTGTTACATGCAGACCGTGGATTCCAGAGGGCACATTTAAAAGAGGGAGATGAAGGTGTGCAGGTAATGCTAATGAGGTTAGTGGGATTTCTATGTGAGGTGGGCGGGGGGTTGAAGAGGTTGGTCCAGGATTGGGAGAAATATCACCTGACATGAGCAGTAGTAGAAAGAGAAGGAGTGAGTAATTTTTGGCTCTATGACATTGTTTTTATTGATGCAAGACCTGGAATATGATGGGCTTAGATTATTGAGTAGGGTGAAGAGAGCATGGGAACAGGACATAGTAAAGGGAACTAGAGAGGGGCTGATGTGGATAAAGGGTGATGGAGGGGGGAATGGGCGGTAAAAGTGGATGACTAATGCATATAGATATAGAGGCATTGAACTGAAGGACATTTTGATATATTGGCCAAAGAAAAATTATGAGAGTTAGTAGACGGGTAGAATTGTTACCTTCTGGTTACCACCTCTGGCTTATCTCTGGAATATCTCTGTAGCCCACTTTAAAAATCCCACTTTGGAAAATCACAGAGGCCAAGGCACAGAGGCCATAGACCTTGCAATTTATAACTCTTGTGGTCAACAGACAATATGCCAGGTATATAGAAGGGAGGGGCCAGTGTGTGTGGTGTGTGTGTGTGTGTATCTGTGTTGTGTGTGTCTCTTTGTGGTGTGTGTGTCTCCCTGTGGGGTGAGTGCATGTGTCCCTATAGGGTGGCTATGTGTGTGTGTCCCTGTGGGGGGGTCTGTGTGGTGTGTGTGTCTGTTATGTGTGTCTCTTTGTGGTGCGTGTCCCTGTGGGGTGAGTGCATGTGTCGCTATAGAGTGTGTGTGTGTCCCTTGGGGAGGTGTGTGTCTCTGTGTTGTGTGTGTCTCTTTGTGGTGTGTGTGTGTTTGTTCGGGTGCGTGGTGAGTATCCAATGTTGGTGCTGCACTTTAGCGACTATACACTTGCTGTTACTCTTTGTGTGCATGTGGTGTGTATACATGTCCCCGTGTGTGGTGAATATCTCATGTTGGGGCCCCATCTTAGTGACTATATGCTGGTATGTGCTGTTAGTCTTTGGCGCTATCATTAAGCTCCTCTCATTCACAACTGTCAACTGGTAACTGTCACTTTTTCCCCATTATATAGATAGGGGCAAAATTGTTTGGTGAATTGGAATGCGCGGGGTTAAAATTTCACCTCACAATATAGCCTATGACACTCCCGGAGTCCAGACATGTGACTCTGCAAAAGTTTGTCTCTATAGCTGACATCTGTGGATTTTCCTCCAACACTTTTCCATTGACTTTTTCCCCATTATGTAGATAGGGGCAAAATTGTTTGGTGAACTGGAACGCGCAGGGTTAAAATTTCGCCTCACAACACAGCCTATGACGCTCCCGGGGTCCAGACGTGTGACTGTGCAAATTTTTGTAGCTGTAGTTGCGACAGTGTTAATGCCAATCCCGGACATACACACATACACACATTCAGCTTTATATATTAGATTGTTACCTACTTCAGTACCTGAGGAAGGTGGCAGAACGCCAATGAAACGTGTAGTGCCAGGAAAAACAAACAAAATATTCTTCTTCCTGGTATCCTTCACCTGCTTACTTGTGCATTTTCCTTGCCAGTTCTTCCATACACCCATTAGGAAATTACATGTTGGCATTGTGTCTTTCCTGAGAGAATTAAAGGATCAGGCATATTGGAATCCAACATGCCCAAGCAAAACTGTGTGGCTGCATCCTTCTCTGTGATTGGGAGGGCCTTGTTGTCAGTCATCCTTGGTCTAAAGCCCTTGTCACACCTAGCGAGATCGCTGTTTCGTCACAGGTTTTGTGATGCAACAGCGACCTCGGCAGCGATCTCGCTATGTTTGACACGTAGCAGCGACCAGGCCCCCGCGCTGTGAGATCGTCGTTGGTGTCTGAATGTCCTGAACCATTTTTTGATAGTCGGGCTCCCGTTGGGCAGCATGCATCGGTGTGTTTGACGCCTTAACAATGACCTCGTTGGCGACTCAAAACTCAGCCACGTAGGTATGAGTCGTCAGACTAGCTGCTGTGTGACAGGGTCCCAATGACCGCCAAGGTCGTTATACGGGTCGCCGTATCGTTGCTGTGCTGTTCTGTAGATCTGATTGTTTGACATCTCACCAGCGACCACGTAGTGACTTCCAGCGATCCTTACCAGGTCGTATCGTTGTCAGAATCGCTGGAACGTCGCCAAGTGTGACAGGACCCTTAGGCAGCTGCTTGTAAAAGACTATCTTTCAAAAAAGTATCTACGGGTACACGCACGACATGTCTTTTGGACGCAGACATACCTGCATCATATTGAATCAGAATACTGTGGAAATGTGTTTTTCCTGAAGCTGTGTGTTTTTATTCAAGAGGCATTTTGTTTTTAAACAATGAGCAGCAGGAGGAAGTCACCCGAACAATGGCCATATCACTAATTTCTGCCACTGCACAGCTTTCAAAGCCTAAAGTAGAAGTAAAAAATAATAAAACATGTGCAGCAAGTTCTACATAGCTGTGCAAGTTTGTTCTTTTAGTGTTATTTCAGGTGCGATCCAGGCGGCTAAAAATAAAGTTTGGCCTGATTAAATGCTTTCACACCAGTGTTCTGGCATAAAAAGCTTTGAAAAGTCACAATTTTGGTATAACTAGAAACTGTACAAAAATTAAGGGACTTTTGGTGTTCACACGTCATTTTCATCCAGCTCCGACAGCGAGCGGATCTGGGTCGGGACAGGATTGTGCCAACCAAAGCTCAAATTTATAACGAACAGAGGAGTTTGCTACACCACAAATTCTTACTTCAGAAAGGACTGGAATAGGATTTGCGGCGAGGTGCACAGAGCTGTACGCTATTCATCTATCACTACTGATGAAGAGATAAGTGCCTCTGACTCCAGTCCCTTTCCACCAGTCTTGATGTATCGTGCCCAATAGAGTCCTACAATAAAATGTATTCTTTTTTTTTTTTAATTCAAGAGACACCGGAGAAGCTGACAAAGCTACATTCGGTAGCGATACGCGTAGAGGGTCTTAGGGTAGATTATGCTGGTTCCCTGAGGAAGGAGCTGGGATATAGCTCAGAAACACGTTGGAATAAAGCCATCATTTCCCGACAACTGTGGTCATTTCATCGTATGTGCAGCGCGGATTCAGGAAACGCTGTCCTTTATTTTGATCACGCGTAGGGTCTTGACGTTCCAGGCACCTTGTTGCACTACTGCAAGTTCCCTGGTTTCATTTGCAGGTTGATACACTGATTACCCTTCTGCGGGCTGTATTTCACAATGTGTGTGTTTGAATTAGCATTTATTGACTTGGTTATCTATTTGCAAATATATTTATTCGTCTATATATATTCAATCTCAATCTTAACTTAATTCATCCATTACCTATAATAGTGAGGGTATTCGGTTATACTTTTATTTGGGAACTTCATTTATCATAGTTCTCCATGCCTGTTGGGGGATTATTTTGTCTATTCTCCATCTGTTTTATCATGTACACATCTTTTAATGGTTAACTTTTCCTTTTTGTTTGTCAGCTCTATTTTTTTATTCCCAATAAACTACCGCATATCTATTCATTCATATATCATTTGGGTGTGTACTCTGCTTTACTATGCAGGTTCTCTCCTTTCTCCTCCCTAAGAGAAACACAAGAGCTTGCGAACAAAGTTGGCGAGCTCCATTAAAATGAGTAACTTCAGCTGACTTTGCGATTAAGGAACTTGCTGTATGATTTAATGACCTGACAATCATCACCGTTCATCCTGGGATCTGCTCCTCTTCTCAGTGATGTCACCGCTCTTCACACTCTCCATCACTCGGCATATATCTTAGGTGACTTTTACAGTACAAAACCATGGAGCATTAAAACGAGGCTCAGAACAAGGCTCCAAAGGCTTGTATTGTGAAAGAAGAAAGAAAAACAGCAAGTCCAGCTCACCTGTCCCTTTGGTGCATGGATAGTTAAGTCCAAGGTGGGAAATCCAGCACTCAAAAAAATACCCCTCTTTAATCCATCGATTTTAAAAGCATTGCAGTTGTGATTAAGTCACACAGCCTTGAAACACGTAAACTACCATCATGGATACTGTCTGGCTTTGTATGCTATCCACTACAACCTTGTTTTTCAAATCAATGGACTAAAGAGTGTTTTTTTCACATTTCTGGAAAGACAGAGTGAGCCAGAGAGCACTGATGTCACTGAGAAGAGAAACAAAATGGGCCTGGATACCCAGAAGGTGGGGGTAGACGAGTATACATTAATACACTCACACTACACAACATATGCACAGATTTAGTATATGAAGAAACTTCATAGGAGCATCTCTCCAACAAGTGAGTATATAAGTGCCATATATTACACACACTCTAACTAATTAGTTATTTATCCTAGTGGTGTACTTCAAGCTAACAAAGACATGTCTGAATAACATACAGTATTGCAAATAAACCACTACAAGATAACATACCTGATGACGTTGGGTCTTCAGAAAAGTCAGGTAATTCCTCAGGAGGATCTCCATAAAATGAGTTGAATTTGTGGCTAGATACCGCAGCTAATACTGCTCCCTGTGTAAGGAAAAATATATGTTACATACATCAGCTCAAGAGTGTTACAAGTATGGCACAAGGCATGACTGCTCCGAAGGGATGAACCAATAGGCTAAAATTAATGCTACTAAATATTATTTTAATATTGCATCGCTTAGTAATGAGAAAACTTAAGTATGCAGACACCCCCCTTTTCAACCATATGAGCCCACACACAGCTCCCGTTTCCCCATTCGGAAATGACACCGGCTGCACATCATACCAAGAGGGAGCCACCCATAAATTTCTAACTTCGGGAGAGCGCAAGAGAATTAGGTCATCACACCAACCGGGGCGGGACACCACGGAGCGAGGGGAGAATGGGCCCGGAGGGAACACCCACACGTCCAGATACCCGGGGAAACTAAGTTATAAACAGCGGTTTTAAAACCATTATACTTCACATTTAGCTCAGACAGGGATGCTTAGGGATGTATAGGAGGCTGCAGGACAGGTAGTGGTAAGTTGGGGGCATAAATGACTCGACAAGTTCCCTTTAACACAGACTGCATGGTAAAACCACTGACTGACGAACACACAACACTGTATGGACTAAATTACATACTGCATGCAGTTACTACCACACCAGTCCGTGATTCTTTGCAAAAGAGCTGACAACTCCTTTCTTAATTTAGATACATTTCTTTAAACTGCAAACACAGTTGATCAGATAATGGAAAAGGCTATGAACGGGAAGGAAGCTGCATTACTGAGCAGGGCTGTGGCATCAGACTCCACTGCCCTGAATAACAGATTTATTATCACCACTTGTTGCCCCTGTTTTTTGATAAATGTGGCCTTATAAAAAAAATAAGAGCTGGGCGATTTTGCAAAAGTACAGTACATGTTTAGTAACAGACAGGTTCCACAATTGGATGTGTAAAAAAGTTGTTCCTGTGCCAAGATAATGTTATATATGTGTCCCTGCTGTGTACTGTGTAATGGAGGTGTCTGACCGCACAGGGACATGATCTGATCATATCACATCTCCTGTGCTGAGATAATCTTAGATATGTGTCCCTGCTATGTGCTGTGTAATGGATGTGTGTGACCATACAGGGACATGGTCTGATCACACCATATCTCCTGTGTTGAGATATTCTTATATATGTGTCCCTGCTATATACTGTGTAATGGAGGTGTTGACTGTGCAGGGGCATGGTCTGATCATACCACATCTCCTGGGCTGGGGAGAAGGGAAGTGAGTATACAGGCATTACAGCACAGGATCTCAGATGAATTTTTTTGTGAGGTACCTTACCTTTAATTTCCTCCTTGCATTAAATTTTCTTAGTTGTTCTACAGTTTCTGGCAAGTGGATCTTGTATGCATAGCGATCTCTTTCCTGTAACCAAGAAACATTCATGCAGGTAGAAGAAGAAATATTTACTGAACTAGAAAACAGCATGTTCACACATACATTCCTAGGAGTCTCAGCTATGTTACCAAGAGGCTAAAATACCCAACAGACTCCCAAACGTTTCATGTACTGTATGCATTTATGCATGCATGCATGTGTATCTACCTTTAGGTCTATTGTATGGGAATTGTAAGACTATTACAGCTGGTGAATTTGTGAAAAAAAAAAAAAAAAGTTACACCGTTTCCCTTAAAGGGGAACTCCAGGGAGAGAGAACATTTTAGTACAGTTCCTGCCCTCATACATGATGAAGCAATGCCGGACACTGCAGTTGTAGGATCTATAGATCTCTTATAAATTGATAAAAATCATACCTGCTCCTCTGCTCAGGCCCCCACCTCATGGAACCTAGAATCTTCAGCATGAGAGCTTCATGCTGCTGGTGCGAAGAGAAGGTGTGTCAGGGGAGTGGATGCTGGGTGCAGCAGGATCAGCCTACATTCACACCCCCTTACATTTCTGTATAGGGAGGGGCTGTGGCAGGGGCATGGCCACCGGCCCCATGCTCACACATACAATCCCAGTCCCTGATATACCAGTCCCTGATATACCATTCTATGTGACAGGGGGGGTCCAGGCTTCAAATAGCAATCATGTCACCAAGCAGATACAGATACATGCAGTGATCCTCTGCTGTATGATGATGCATAATGTGTCCTGTGTCCTGTTATTGTGAGGCTAGGAGTATAGGCAAATCATTACATTGTTTGATTCAGCTCTGCATGGTTTCCCCTCCCCCATGGAATCATGGTATCATCTTATCCCTCCAATTTTCAATGAATCATCATCATGACTCCTCACTGGAATGTAGGATGATCCTGAAGCTCCCAGCATCTACACCCTTGACACACCTTCTCTTCTTACCAGCAGCATGAAGCTCTCATGCTGAAGATTCTAAGTTCCATGAGGTGGGGGCCAGAGCAGAGGAGCAGGTATGAATTTATTGATTTATAAGAGATCTATAGATCCTAGAACTGCAGTGTATGGCTCTGCTTCATCATGTAGCAAGGCAGGGACTGTACTAAAAAGTTCTCTCTCACTAGAGTTCCCCTTTAAGTTTCTGCCAAGGATGCAACTACCTAAAAAAGAAACCAATCAACCAGTAAAAAAAAAAAAAAAAAAAAAAAAAGAAGAAACACACAACTACATTAGGTTTCCCTTCACGAGAATCACTTGGTGAGTCTCCGTCGCTATTACTAGCGTCTAGCAATGGATATGGTGTTGATGTCACATTGAAAGCATGGCAGCCAAACAGTGAGTTACACAGATCTGACGGGGCATTCCAGTGTAGCTAGAACATCCAGGTCAGAGGCACTAAGCTCACAGACAGAGGCTGGTGCATTGTCAACATGATGTCAGCCCCACAGCCAATACCACAACTCTAGTAACAGCGGATAAGACTCACTGGTGAAACAGAGAAGGCAAGGACAGAATTTATTTTTTTTTAAATTACGACAAAATTCAACCAGGGGAGGAATTTCATTAAACAGGTATAATTCCCTAATACATAATTATCAGGCTCTGTGCACACTGCACATTTTTGATACTTCTTTTAACTGCAGTTTTGTCCCAAAACTGCATGCAATTCCTTATGCCAGCAAAGTCAATGAATCAGAATTCTGAAGTTTTCTGCACATAATGCTTTTTTCCTTTGTAGAATTGGTGTAGAAATATATCTGCGGCATGTCAATTATTGCAGTATTTTTCTACCCAAATGCATGAAAAACGCATGGAAAAAACACATTTCATTTTTGGTGTGTTTTAATGCCAGGAGATGCAGATTTGGTGCAGAAATTTCTTAACCAAATAGAAAAATATTGGAATCCAAAAGTCCTAAGTGGTTGACACGTTTTAATGGCGAACTGAAAAGGTGGTAAGCATAGCAAGGTTTAGAGACCCTATGGTTATCAGCCTGACGAAGGGGCCATAGTGTCCCTAAAGCTTGCTATGCTTACCACCTTTTCAGTTCACCATTAAAACGTATCAACTACTTAGAAAATATTGGAATCCAAAAGTCCTAAGTGGTTGATTCGTTTTAATGGCGAACTGAAAAGATGGTAAAAATAGCACGCTTTAGGGACATTATGGCCTCTTCGTCAGGCTGATAACCACAGTGTCCCGATAGCGTGCTATGCTTACTATCTTTTCAGTTAGCCATTAAAAGGTATCAACCACTGAGGACTCTCAGATTCCAATATTTTTCTATCTACTGGCTAACAGGGTACAAGCATTTTTTACCTTATCAACCAAATAGTCAACGTGTGCACATACGTACTGTCTTGCTCATGGGGTTTTTGCCTTCTTCTGGATCAACATGTTACACTGTAGGTTGAATTTAATTAACTTTAAAGGTAGACAAAAGCCAAAGGGAACAAACTAGCAGGATTTAGGGCTATAAAGTGAAGCCAGTGCCTTACAGGCCCTGGAAGCAGAGTGCAATCATACCTTTACTTCACTTTACTTCTAAGCAAAGCCCTCTACACCTCCCTGTCACTCTTTACCAGGCACAAAACATATGACATTTATTGCGCAATGCCATTTTTGCTGTGTGCCCGAACCCATCACTTACTCTCTGCCTCACTTCTTATCACCAATTCCCCTGTTTGTTAAGGCTTCTCCTGTGATGCCGCGGTCACAATATTGCCGGAGAAGACCCTAACTCTATCCCCCCCAGCATCACTGTGCGTCCCCGGTCTCCTCTCCTCACAGATACAGATGAGATGAGACTGGGACAGATCGGCACTATTGTCTGTCCCGCGTGTCCCCGATCTCCTGGATCTGTGACTGTGAGGAGAGGAGACTGGGGACACGCAGAGATGCTGCAGGGGCAGGGTCTTCTCCAGCACTACTGTGACCGTGGATCACAGGAGAAGCCGTGACAAACATGAGAATCAATGATAAGCAGAAAGTGAGGGAGGGAGAGGGGGAGTAATAAGTTTGGGCACACAGGACAAATGGCATTAGGCTATGGGTGTCAGATGCCCTGTGCTTGGTAAAGAGTGACAGGGAGAGGGAGGAAGAAGGAGAGGGGGAGGGGGAGAGGAAGGGAAGGAGGGTTTGGCTTAGAGCCCAAAGGGGAGAAATACAAACAAATCCAAACCCATATAGTGATGCTGTGCTGCACACTTCACTCGTGTACTCCTCTCTTTGCCATAACTTTTATAACACTTTTCTCTGCAATCATACATGTAATCATTGAAGGTATGATTACACTCCATATCCCAGAGCCTGTAAGGCACTGGCTTCACTTTATAGCCCTAAAACCTGCTGGTTGGCTCCCTTTAAAAACTATTAACTATTAATAACTTAACTATGCATGAAAGCAAATTATCTTGTAAATACATTATTTCTGATCAGAACTGCAGCTTGTATGCGAATTACAACAGCATTTAGAATGATTTGGGCTTCAGACCTATACACCAGGTAAAGTACACAAGTGTGATGCAGTGACTCCGTTAAGACCTTCTGACCAGCTTACCTTTAGCCAGGGTGATTAAGTGCCTCATAGACTGTTATTCTTTCGGCAGGGTCCAACATAAGCATGCGGCGCACTAAGTCTTTAGCACTTTCAGATATATGGCTCCATTGTCGTGGATTCATCTAAAAAATTAAAAGGAAAAAAATATATATCAATTAAGCAGCTACCTGTGAACATTGTTACTTTACACATATTAGATTTAGTTTAATCAATCATTTATCATCAATAAGTCAAGTTTGTATATATATATATATATATATATATATATATATATATATATATATATATATATATATATATATATATATATATATATATATATAAATAAACAGAAAAAAACTGCATAGCACTCACAGACTAATGTGAACCGGTGCCAGCAGGGCTGCTGGATCAAATAACTAGAAAAAAATACTCTGCAGCACTCGGTTGCTACCAATGATGTACATATGCTAATAAGATAGATAGACAACGAGGGTGCAAATTGCAGCAAGGAGCCAGCCACGCCATAAAATACAAAACAGGAAAAAAAAAAAAAAAAAAAAAAAAAAAAAAAAAATGGAGTGGCTGGCTCCTTGCTGCAATTTGCACCCTTGTTGTCTACAGGTGATCTAGGGTCTAGATGGTGTCCGCCCACTTAGTAGTGGGGTAGGGTGGACAAGGAGGACTTGGGTGTCAGCGATAGGACTCGTCGGACCTGAAGTCACTTTGTCGCAGTCGACGAGCAAACAGACATTGGCCAATGTGTGTACCAAGAACTTCAGAATAAAAAGATAAGATTTTGAGTTTTTTGAAAAAACTGAGTTTTAACTTTTTTCTCATATATTATATATATATATATATATATATATATATATATATATATATATATATATATATATATATATATATATATATATATATATATATAGCTTATTAGCATATGTACATCATTGGTAGCAACAGAGTGCTGCAGAGTATTTTTTTCTAGATATATATATATATACTAGATGGGTGCCCGATGCACAATGCATCGGGATTCTAGCAGAGCGAGTCTCTGACTCGCAATGGCCGCTTCGCGGCCAATGCTTCGCGCTGCTAAGGCGACTCGCCATGCCCGCTGCGCGGGCATAGCGAGTCGCCTTAGAGCGACTCGCAATGGCCGCTGCGCGGCCAATGCTTCGTTCGTATCCACATGACCACGCTGACTCGCAGCGAGTGCGGTCTCAAAAGGGGCACTCGCTGCATTCGTGATTATATAATAGATATATATGTGGCTGGGTTCACAACTGCAAGATACTCTGCTGCTACTTTCCTGAAAAGGCAGACAAAAACAGCTACACTTACTGCAACTTTCTGAAACCTTCACAAGTTGTGCCACGATTTCAGAAACTATCTGTAACCAAAAAAAGTATTCCCAACAAACGTGGAAACCAGGCCAGTGGCACTTTCTAGTTAAATGAAAAACCAGTGAGAATTTGTGTCGTATCTGATTTTCAGCACATTGTTCCCCATGGGCTTTACTTTTTTTTTTTTTTTTTAGTGCCAAGACTCTGCCCTATGTCTCATGAAAACAAAGGAGGATCAATCAGGATCGATGGCTTTTTAACTAAACATTTTATAGAAGGAAACAGAACTGTGAGTCAGTAAGATTAAGTGGTTATTGCACAAGACCTAGGACTCCCATCTGTTTCCTAATTATTAGGATCTTGCTGAGATAAACAAAGATTGGTCAGAAAAAAAAAAAAAATCAGCAAATTATAAATGACGTCTGTCCAGTGACAGAATATTTAATGAATAAGATGTTTGTTCAGAAACCACAACACCAAAGAAAAATGTAAATGTGCCATTTTATCAGCATTATTGTATCAGCTTCGCATATTTAACAGATTAATAAAATCTTCTGATAAATCAAAAGGGGGTTGTTTGTGGCAAATAAGTACTCAACTATTCGTAGGATAGGTGAAAACTTGATGATTGGAGGGGGGGGGGGGGTCGGCCCCTGGAACCAGCGGCTCTGAGAAGAACAGGGAACGGTTATCCCAGTAGAGTGGAGCATGAGTGACAGTCGCTCCATTCATTCCCTGTAGGGCGTTCGAGGGCTGTGTTCAGTATTTTCCAGCTTCCCCATAGGGAATGAATGGAGCAGCGGAAAAAAGTGCTTTGTCACGGATACACAATCATTCTGCTGGTCAGTTCGCGTCCAAGTGGCCATATACTGATTTAGCAATCGTATAACCTGTGCCACAGATAGGTCATACTTGTTTTTTTCTGGACAATCCCTTTATTAAATGTATGATGAGCTGCACAGTTGTCCCAATTTCATGGTAGGTCCCACTGTCATGGATCTCCGCTTCCACACTCCTGACAAAGGCAGGAAGCTACCCCCGTCCATGATTCTGTTAGGCACTTAAAATGGACTAGCAGGCTCAGATTATTAAATCTCCCTACTCCATCATGACTAAAGGCAAAGATAGAAGGGGCTAGCTTACATTATGAACGGAACTGACACAAGAGAGACAAAGTCAAACCATGGTGAGAAAGCGTCCTGCACATGGTGGAACATAAGTGGGAGATAAGCTGCCTGGACAGCAGGAGTGGCACCTTGACCTCCAAAGCAGAGCAGCCCTCATAATTAAACTGTATTAGTACTTATTAACCTTGTCCCATAAACAAGTGGCATTGCTATAAACCATTATATGCACAGCAATTAAGGTCGATTCATCAAAGCTTTGAAGCCACAATTCTGGCATAAAAGCTTTGAAAAATTGCAAACTTTAGGCACAACTTCGAATAGTTCATTAATTGAGCGACTTGCTGTTTCTACACCTGTTTAGGTATGCGCTCACGGTCTGGAGCAGCTGCGTGTTGGACACAGGGAGACTGCAGCTGTCCTGTACTCAGCATGTGCGGCAGGTGCGGGGCGGCTTCTCCCTGCGTGCACCCGATGGGAGCCGCTTCCAACGCCGCAGAATTAAATGAACATGCTGTGTTCATATATATATATTAGTACAACCAATCAGTGCTGTTGGCACGAGATTTAAATCGCGCTTCCCTGATTGGTCGCCGCGGTCGGCCGCTAACAATGAGCGTAGCGGCATTCAAATCTCCCGCCAAGCCGCTTCACTGATTGGTCACCGTGGTTGGCGGCGACCAATCAGCGCTCTTGGCGCGTAATTTAAATGCCACTTCGCTCAATGGTCGCCGCACTTAGCCGCAAACAACCAGCTAAGGGGTATTGGCGGGCAGGTTTAAATCGCTTGCCAATACTGTGCCGCTCAGCTGATTGGTCAAGCGCAGGGCAGCTCAGTGGTCTGCACTCTACAGTGGCCCAGTGGTCAGAACTGTGCGGTGGCTCAGTCATTAGCACTGTGCAGTGGCTCAGTGGTTAGCACTGTATATGGTGGCTTAGTGGTTAGCATGGTACAGTGGCTAAGTAGTCCGCACTGTATGATGGCTCAGTGATGGGAGGCAGGCACAGAGGAGGCAGGGGCACAGGGGAGGGAGAAGGCACAGGGGATGCAGAAGCCACAAGGGAGGCAGAGTGCAGAGGGGAGGCAGAGGCAAAGGGGGAGGCAGAGTCATGGGGAGAGACAGCGTATAACACAGCGAGAGAGTGCACACAGGGGCTGAGAGCACACAGAGCGGAGAGAAAGGCACAAGTAATACAGAGCACACAGGGGAAGACAGCACAGACATGAGAGCGCACAAGGGGAGACAGGCACAGAAACTGCCCTCCCGATGCAATAGCATCAGGCCTATTTCTAGTATTATATATCTCCTATGTGGTGTACTGATCAATTGATTTTAATGTTGCATTAAAATAAAAATAAATTGCTCACTTTTGGAACTTTCTACTGTTTTGTGATTTTATCACATTGTTTAATTACTCATCTGAGACCAACATAATGTAGGCATACAAACCCGGAATCCAACAAGGTTTCAAATAAATTACTGGTTGAAGCCATTGTGATACAATGAAAGAACTTTGTTTCAGGCATGTAGTAGAGCTGCCCCCGCCCACACCAGGCTAGAGATTGTGAATTCGCTGTGAGGTGTCAATCACACCATGTGGTGCGTCAGACTGCCTTGCGCGTGACTTTGTAGTCCTGTGATGTTAATTACAGAGTAACAGAGCAATTTAAGTAAACAACTGCACACACCCTGATAACAGAAGCACAGTTTTTTGTGCATTATGCTGTCCTCAGTTTACATAAAAACATGCTGACAGATTGCCTTAAAGTTTGTTCTTAAGCTTGTGAAATGCATGCTCGATGGGGTTGAGATCCAGTGGTTGCAGATTGTTTGCCATTGAAGAAAATTCGACTTTTTGTCTTAAAAACTCCTCGGTTGCTTTTGTAGTGTGTTTTGGGACATTGGACGGCACTTCACAGTACAGATGGACAATCAACCTTGTTGCATTTGGTTGAATCTCAGCAGAAGGTATACCCCTGTACACTACAGAATTCAACCAGATACTTAGGTCTTCAGGTACATCATCAAACTCTAGTGACCCCATGCCATTGGAAGCCATGCCAGCCCTTGCCATCAAACTGCCTTCACCATGCTTTACAGAGAATGTGGTGTGCTTTGGATTATGAGCCATTCCAAGCCCTTTCCATACTTCTTACCATCAATCCAGTACAGTTTAACAAATTTAATCTGTCTAAGGCTGGCTTCAGACTTGCAGATGCATCTGCAGCGTTTTGCAGATGCATGTGCATGCAGACCGCGGCCCCTATGTTTATAATGGAGCGCACGGCGGTCTGCAGGTGCTTGCATCTGCAAAGAGGATTTTGTTTTTTTACAAAGTCTTATCTGGCCTTTGTAGTTTTAAGGCAGAGTAATGATATGCACCCTATGGTGAACCCTCTGTATTTCCTCCCATGAAGTCTTCTCTTTATAGTATGCTTAGATACTGCAACACTTCCTGGAAAGTATTCTTCACTTAGCTGAAGTTGTTTGTGTGAGTTTTTTTTTTATTATAAAAATTCTAGGCCTTATTGCTTTCCCTAGTTTTCCAAAGGGTCTGTTTTTATTTATTTTGAAGAATGTTAAACTGTTGATTTGAACTATTTTTTATCTCTGTTGGATTATTATTATTTTTTTTAGCCTAACAGTGATTCTCATCCATTAAGAGCACATTGGACTGCATGTTGTGAGTTCACATAAACCGCTTTCAAATGCAAATACTATACCTTGAATCAGTTCCAGACCTGTTACATTCATAATTGATGATGGATTAAAGCTGGAATAGCCCATATAGCTCTTTAAAGAGCTTTTGAGAATTATCCAGTTACCTTTGGTTCCTTGAAAAAGAGGCAGCTAAATATTAAAGAGCTGTAATTACTAAACTTTCCCCTATTAGGATGTGAATCCTCATATATTAAAGCTAAGCGTTTGCACTTTTAGCTCATATTGATCATAAAACTATATTGAAAATATTTTAGCAAACAGCTAAAATGTCAAAACATAGGTCCAGAAGTACCTGAATAGTGACAACTATACATTGACATTTGGCATCATTGTGCTGGCAGGTGACAGGTCCAAGTCTAGGCCGATATGGTATGGGTGGAGGGAATGAATAAATCAGTTGTGGATTCTGTCACTTAAGATCTACAAGTATTACATATTTATTGTAGGATTATATACAAATTTCAAAGGAAATCTGTGAAAATTGGGTAAAAAAAATTCACCTGGCATCAATGTAAACCACACTGCAAAGGTTTTCACACAGCGGTCCTTACTGCTTCTAAAATGTGTGCATGAAACCTTAGGGTACGTGTCCACGTTAACTATATGAAGCAGATTTCTGCACCAAACACAAATGTGTTGGCAGGAAAAATGCTGTGTAAAACACTAGCTGCTACGATGATTTTTTTAGTTGCTTAATTGAATGGATGAAAAATGCTGAAATAATTAACATGTTGCAGATGTGAAAAACAAAGCAGCACATGCAAGAGAATTTAGAAATCGTATTCCCTTTTCTGGTACTGAGGATTGTAGTGTTTTCTGCCTTTGAAAAACATGCAGGAGAAAACACTGTGAACCAGCCCTCAGGAAAAGTGGCAGCAATTGTTATGTTTTTATAAGCTACTTGACAAGGTTTGCCCAAGCTGGAGAATAAAATTAAACTTTAAATCAAGTGGTCTCTAGGCATTACTCAGCTTTATGGGTATCAGCACAGTGTTCATTGGAATCTTCCACTCCCAGCTCCAAGACTTTTCCCGAGCTGTACCAATCCTCTGGAATGCTCTAAACCAAGAAATTACATCTATTCACAACTTAGTTTCAGGTGCTCTCTAAAACCACATCGTTTTAGGGCAGCCAATCGTGCTCCCTAATCGAAGTCACTTAGACATAGCCTATTCATTCCACCAGACCTAAAAGAATGGCTGGTGGCCACTCATGCAGCTCTCCTCTATTCCTCATTCCCTCAAGTTGGCTGGGCCATCATTGTAAATAAGCACCTGTACTTTGTGTCACCCTCACCTCATCATAGAAAATAAGCTTTTATGAGCAGAGTCGTCATAAAAAATACAAACATTAAAGAAAATTAGTAACTTACTTATGACTGTTTGTATAGGAATCTCTGTATTGTAAAGCGCTGCAGAATATGCTGGCGCTATATAAAGATGATTATTATGTTAGTGTGGAAGCAGTTTTACTGCTGGTTTTGTATGTGGTTTCCATGTGTTTAATCTGTACAAGCCAGAGTCAAAAACACATTGCAAATTATGGAAGGTGGATGTAAATTGGAAATGATTTTCTGGGAGCAGGCACCAAGCCGAAGGGCACCCAATAGAAACAAGACAGGGTTACCTACCTTGTATTTTCCTTTGATAATGCCCTCAAACAACCGTTCCTTTGTGCCATAAAAAGGCAAACAGCCACTTAACAGGATAAAAAGAATTACACCACATCCCCAGACATCTACAGGTTTGCCATAAGGCTCTCTCTTCACCACCTCTGGAGCCATAAAGTGCGGTGTTCCTACACGACCTAGTGGAGAGAAGACCGAGCTAAGTTTTATTACTTGAGTTATATAAAAACAAGATCTGTGGAAATCTGAACATTATACCATTTACAGAATTCTGAGCAGACTGCAAAATAAAGGTTAGTGCAAAAATATAAACATTTTTCAACTAGAGTAAGCATTTGGCTCATTCACATCAGTGCATTAATTTTTAGACTGTAATACAGTAAAAGTCAGCATAGAGCCACGCTTTCCACTGGATTCCCCATAGAAGCTCTAAAAATAAAGCCACGTGCACAATCAGGCTTGGGTGAAAACTTTAACAAATTTTGCAATTTTCTAATTATTTTGAAATTTTTATGACCTTAACTCAAAGAGTTGCATCACACAAAATTACGGTAATATTTTCCATATCTACTTTACATCTGCATAATTTTTTTACAAGTCATTTTATTTTGTTAGGATGTTACAAAGTTAAAAGTTTAAACAGCAATTTCTCATTTTTTCAAGACATTTACAAAATCTGTTACTAATATGTTTGTTTATATAGATATTTATCTATTTTGGAAACTCCCCTAAAGTGATACCATTTTAAACATCACATTGTTATATTTGTGATGTCGCTAAGGTGCAAGAACAGCAGAACAATCTAATTAACTTGCCGGTAATGGGATTTTCCAGAGCCATAACAGCACTACCAGAGAGAGGTTTCGCCCAACAAGGACAAGAAACCACCGAGATAAAAAGGTGGCACCTCTCCTCCGCATCAGCTGGTTTAAAGCTGCCTGAAGAACCCAACAACAGTCACTTCGGTTTTGGATGATAGGTCCAGCCTGCAGTGCTTATAGAAAGTGGTAGGGGGGGGTCGACCAAGTTGCCACCCCACATGACCTCTATTGGCACGTCTACTCTTTACGCCTAAGGGTGCGTTCACACCACGATTTTTAGGGAGCCGATGCTGTCCGATATAAATCGGACAGCATCGGCTCCCTTCTGATGCCTGGAATCAAATAGGCACCCGATTCCGGCATAAAATCGGCGCCGGGCTGCAAAAAAAGAAAAAAAAAAAAAAAAAGTTTATTCTCACCTCTCCCCGAGCCCCCGCCGTCTTCCGCCATCTTCCTCTAGGCTTCCGGTGGCTCCCGCAGGCTGCTGGTGTCAGCAGAGGTGTGCCCCTGCTGTACACAGGACCTGCGGTGATGTCACAGTCACGTGACCGCGGGTTCACCATGGTGAACCCGCGGTCACATGACTGTGACATCACCGCAGGTCCTGAACAGCAGAGGTACACCTCTGCTGACACCGGAGCCTGCGGCAGCCTGCGCGAGCCACCGGGAGCCTAGAGGAAGATGGCGGAAGACTTTTTTTTTTTTCTTTTTAACCCTTGTGCTCCCAGGAGCAGTTTTACTGTACTGAGCATGCTCAGTACAGTAAAAAAGGTTCCGAGGGGACATCACATGTTTTCTCTGACCCTTCTCCATAGGGGCCCCATGTTAGGGATCGGGTCAGATCGGATGTGCACTAAATGCCATCCGATTTGGTCCGATCCGAGTCTGTCAGATTTTGTAATCGGATGAAAAAAAAAATCGCTGCAGGCAACGATTTTTTTCTCCTGAAAAAAATCGGCCAAAATCGGGCAGAATCGGATCGGATCAAATCGGATGGCATTTAGTGCACATCCGATTCGGTCAGATCCCCATAGGGATCCATAGGATCCGAAAATCGGTCCGATGCTGTCCGATTTTTATCGGACAGCATCGGAAATGCAAAAATCGTGGTGTGAAAGCACCCTAAGGGAGAAAAAAATCGTTGCCTGCAGCGATTTTTTCATCCGATTACAAAATCTGACAGAGTCGGATCGGACCAAATCGGATGGCATTTAGTGCACATCCGATCTGACCCGATCCCTAACATGGGGCCCTATGGAGAAGGGTCCGAGGAAACATGTAATGTCTCCTCGGACCCCATTTTACTGTACTGAGCATGCTCAGTACAGTAAAACTGCTCCTGGGAGCACAAGGGTTAAAAAGAAAAAAAAAAAAAAGTTTATTCTCACCTCTCCCCGAGCCCCCGCCGTCTTCCGCCATCTTCCTCTAGGCTCCCGGTGGCTCCCGCAGGCTGCCGGTGTCAGCAGAGTTGTACCTCTGCTGTTCAGGACCTGCGGTGAGGTCACAGTCATGTGACCGCGGGTTCACCATGGTGAACCCGCGGTCACGTGACTGTGACATCACCGCAGGTCCTGTGTACAGCAGAGGTACACCTCTGCTGACACCGGCAGCCTGCGGGAGCCACCGGGAGCCTAGAGGAAGATGGCGGAAGACGGCGGGGGCTTGGGGAGAGGTGAGAATAAACTTTTTTTTTTTTTTCTTTTTTTGCAGCCCGGCGCAGATTTTATGCCGGAATCGGGTGCCTATTTGGCACCCGATTCCAGGCATCAGAAGGGAGCCGATGCTGTCCGATTTATATCGGACAGCATCGGCTCCCTAAAAATCGTGGTGTGAACGCACCCTAAGACATAGCTACTGCTCTAGTGAAATGGGTGTTTATTCCATCGGACACTGGGACTCCACTGGATAAGTAGGCTAGAGCTATGGCCTCGTGCTGCACCAATTCCTATGGAATAAACTGCCCCAAATATTGCAAACAATTTCTTGCCCTCAAGTTTTTAAGCGTACCTTACAAACACATATTTTTAGACAGGCCTATCACTTCAAATCCCTTACATAAATTTCCCCTCTTTCCTGATCCATCTTTCTTAATGTTAAACGCAACCTGCACCTTCCTATTCATCCGTCTTCACATCCTCACTAAAAGTAATAGCACGTAAGTGCATATAGACAGTACTGGCTGATGACTTGAGCATGTTGCCTCATATGAAAACCCCCTATTTATCATAATGATGGCTGAATCAGACCCTACAAGCACATCCTACTTACCGTGTCCCACCATGTCCTTATAGATTGTTTTTACTTTGTATTGTCGTTATTGTCTGTACCTTGCCCCCACTTAATTGTATTGTCGTTATTGTCTGTACCTTGCCCCCACTTAATTGTAAAGTGCTGTACAAAAAGTTGGCACTATATAAATAATATTTATTATTATTATTATGGCCTCTCTGATCCATCTAGCTAAGGCTTCTTTTGAGATACTACATCCCTTGCAGGCCCACTGAAAGGATATGAATAAAGATAGGGACCTTCTACACTTCTTGGTTAGGTCTAGGTAATGCATTAGAGCACTTCCTGACTTCTCAAGTAAGCAAAGCCTCCTTTTTTGAATTCCTTGGATTACTACAAAAAGTGGGGAGTACCATCTCCTGAACACAATGAAACCTTTTTGCTACTTAAGGGAGATACACAGGATCCGGTGAATATTATTCTATCGCTTAGGACCTGTGTATATGAAGAATTAAATAAAAGCACATCACCGACCCTCCTGGCTGATGTTAGAGCTACTAGCAACATGGGCTTCAGGGTAACATTCTTTAAGGAGGTTTCTAACAAGGGCTCAGAACTTTTTGTTAGAGCCTCAAGAACCAAGTTTAGATCCCAAGGGGGAACTTTAGGACAGGAGTGCATCTATGAGAGGACTTGATGAAATGAGTAATCCAGAAATTATTATTACTATCATTATTAAGTATTCTTATTATTAAGTATTTATATTGCGCCATTAGGTTACATGGCGCTTTACAAGTGAGAGGGTAGACAGACAAGTGGTAAAAACGACGACAAATCAGTCGTACGGGTACAATAGGGAGAGGATCCTGTCCACGAGGGCTCACAGTCTAGAGTCTAGAAATTAGAGGCCAGATTGTAATTATAGAGACCCTTACAGGTTGACACCTGAACTTTACTAACAGCTATCCACAAGTCCCATCCTTTTTGAAGAAATTCTAATATGGCATTTACGGAGATTCCTCTCAAACAGGATAGACATTTTCTCCAAATTTTACCATAGATACTAGTTGTTACAGGCTTCCTGCTTTTCATAGGAGATGCTACTAAACCCCCGGAGAAATCCTGTCTACTCAATAGCCACTTCTCAAATTCTATATTGTCAAGTGAAGACTTGAGATCTGAAGGTGGAGAATTGGACTCGGAGAGCAGGCACAGCGACTCTGGCATAACCCATGGGTCTGATATCGACATCTACCTCATCCCACAAAAAAAAAAAAAAAAAAAAAAAAAAAAAAAAAAAAAAAGACATGGCTGTGACGAAATGGATTCTTTCAATGTAGGACATATGATGATTTCTTATGTAACTCAGACATATCATATTTTATATAGGCTTGTAAACTTGTATTGGCCAAGGAGAATTTCCTACAGTATTTTCATAGATTACTTTAAGTTTAGCATGGTAATGTAATTATCTAACCTGTTTGTCAATGAAGGCCAGAGAACTTAATTATGCTAATCGTCCATTGTCTATTACCCTGTGAATGTTGATTCCATGTACAGGGGCCCCAGCCACGATTGTTTAAGTGTCATTGATTGCAGACTCAATGTCTCATACTAACATTCCATTGTATCACTGCTAGGTGCTATATCAATCAGCATTTGGATTGCAATAGTACTAAAATATGTTAAATGAGGATTGGAGTTCAGCCAATGAAAAGACTGTTATTGCACCAATCATGACGTCCCCAATATCCTACAATGAGGGCTGAGGGTATATAAGGAGGACTGTTCACTTTGACCAGCAGATGAGAGTTAGATTCAGTCTAGTGGCCTCAGTCTAGGGATTTCGGTCCCGGCTCGAGGTGCACTGGATTGGAGATTGGAGATTGAAGATTGGATACAGGCAGCTACTCTAGGGTCTTCGGATCCGGTTAGCGAGCCATAACCCTAGGCCTAGGCATTTCGGTGCCGACCAAGGGGATCAGAACACGGACTAAAGAACCACTAAGACTTCAGTATCGGATTATCGTATTCGGCTGTGATGACAAAGACTACATAAGGATGAGGAAGCAACCCAGGTTGGGACGATAAAGTCACCTGGCTACAGACTTTGCCGTGCTGCATTCTAAATCCTGGTGAGCCAGCGGAAGGGTGAGACTCTGTTGCCTGTTACATAATGTGTTGTGCTTGGTTATGCGTTATATGCTGTTAACTGTTTGGGGATCCAATAAAGCCTTAATATTGGGATTCCCTCACCCTGTGTTGTCTGAGTAGTGTTCCGCCCACGGTTAAGGAGCTCGGGCGTTCAGTTGGGGATGAGCCCTGGTCCACGTTGTCTTTGTAAAGGCGGCTGGGCCTGCGGACGAGAGCACCCACTGACCCCGGGTCTCCACAATGGCCTTGTTTGATTTTCTCTCATCTTGCTTAGGTCTGTCAAAATCATTATGAGTGGAGGAAAAGCATATAAGAGGCCGGAGTCCTAGAAAATCTTAAAAGAATCCTCTGCCTATGGTCTCCCTCTGGGATTTAGGGAACAAATTCATGGCACTTCTCTGTTCTCTTGGTTGGCAGAGATCTATGTCTGGTATTCCCCCGCTTTCTGGTATCTGACTGAACCAGACAGGATCTAGAGACCATTCCTTCTGTTTCAATTGGGCATGGCTCAAAAAATATGCTCTGCAATTGTGCTCCCCCTGATGTGAAGGGCCGTCAGGGAGATTAAATGCTCCTGCACAATCTGGAAAATATCCTGGGTGAGGTTTATAAAGGAAATGGACCTTAGTCCTCCTTGGTGGTTTACGCATGACATGACACAGAGTCTGTTGTCTGAAAGGATTTGAATATTCTGACTTTCTGTGGCTTTCTTAACAGCCTAGAGCTCTGGTTTTCTTCTTCCAAATAGAATCCTAAGAGCCACTGACCCCGCAACACTTCCATTTAAGTTGTTTTGAATGTATTTGTGCACATGGACCTGCGGGAATGCATGGACCCTATTAAGGACATTGCTCTCCTTAGGGTCATGTAGGGATTGTGTAGCGCCGTCTCCAACAGAGATTGGATCCATAGCAGTTTGTCCTGACGAAGGAGGAAGAAGCTAGGTCTCCGAGTTTAAGATGAGGCCTAGGAAGGTCTGGGTTGTTGATGGTTGCATTTTTGATTTTTCTAAGTTGACAGTCCACCACAAGTCCGTTAGAATGGAGCTTATCTTTAGGAGCTGTAGATTACATTGTTATTGTGACCTTCCTACCATTAGGAAATTCTTTAAGTATAGCACTATGAGGCAGTGCAGTTCACGAATGTGAGCCATCACAACTATCTTCGTAAAGGCACTCAAAGCCATGATCAAGCCGAAAGGGAGAACTCGAAACAAATAGTGTGTCAGAACTACAACAATGTAAAGGGCCGCTCACCGATATCTCTGGTGGTTCTCGCATATCGGTACATGGTAATAGGAGATTTTGAGGTCTAATATCACCCTGAAAAACCCTGGAAAGAGGAATCTTATCGCTGACTTCACATACTCCAGCTTGAAAGGGGGCACTGTACCAGGAAGCTGTTCGATTTCCTCAGATTATTATAAAGAGATTAAAGAACCCCTTGCCTCTTTCTCCTTTGGGAACTTCCACAAGGACATTTTTCTGGGTTAGAATCATCACCTATTCTATTAATGTTTGATGCTTGTCCAGGTTATTGACAAGTATTATCATGGACCCAATAGGGGTCATAAACTCCAGCAGTAGGTCCTCTTGAATAATGTCCAATAGCCACTTGCTGGATGTTGTACTTGACCAGGCTGGGAGAGAGGAGGAGAGTCTTCCTCTGACCTGAGTCACGATGTCATTAGGAAGATTTTTCCCTTCTGTGTAGGGACCTCCGAACAAGAGGCCTGACTTTTTACCCTTTCTTTTCAGGTCTCCTATGTTCTACGTGGCTTTCTCCTCACAAATTTCTTCTTCCGAAAGGAGCCACTACAAAATATGGGAGTCTGAAAGCTAGAGAAGCCCTTCTTGTGGCCCACTTTCTCCAGAATATCATCCAATGTTTTAATGAAGATAAACTCTCCCTTGCAGGGAATCGCAAAGATTTGCCTTTGACTGAATGTCATCAGGCCAAATCTTAAAGGGGTTGCCCGGGCTTTTTGTATAATATAAATGTGTATCTAGGCTGCAAAATGTTGACAGTTTGTAATTTACATTTCACATGGTCACCTAGTTGTTTTTTTTTTGCATCTGCAGGAGACTGACCAGGGGGCGTGTGTTTTGGAGCTTGCATGAAAATGCATAACTGGTTGTTTTCACCCAGTCTCCTACAAACATGCCCCTTCTCCCCTACAGTCTCAGCATGCCCGGCCACCCCAGACTCCTACAGGCTCGCACATTGCACACAGTGATCACCTCCTCCTCTGGCACACTCTACTCACTCTGCAGCTGTGTGAAGGAGATGACTGCTGAGTGCACTGAACTGTGGATTTGGCACACTGTCAGTAAAGGAGATGAGCTCTGTATGCAATGCGGTGTGCCCTCACCACCTCCCCTGTGGATATGCTGTCAGTGGAGCCAGTCCTCCTCTCTGCACAGCGGTCAGCCCTGTGTCCCGCTCTGTGTCTCGGCACTCTACCAGTGAAGCTGGTCCCCCTCTGTTGGCAATATTTAGGGGTACAAACATTTATTGATCACTTTCAGTATAAGGCTGGGATCACATTCTTGTATTCTATGCTGAGCACTACACTTACATTGGAGTTCCGTGCAAATCTCCCAAAAAATATGATTCAGACAAAACCACCCACTATGAGGCAGATGGAGACCCTTTGGCGTCTGTTCCAGTAGTGTACATCTTTTTAGGCATTCACAGAATTGTGGTCATCTGCACGCGTGTTAAAAAGATGCCTAAAATGACTGCAAGGACCAGAGCTGCCTCATTGTACTAGGATTTCATTGAGGATTTTGTCTGAAACGCATTTTTTGTGATTTACGGGGAACCCGGATGTAAGTGCTTTAAGAGACTGCAGGATAGATGTGAACAGCGTTTTATTTTAATTTTAGGGAAGTAGAATGAACAAATACCGGAGACAACTTTATAGGAATAGTTATTTTTATTTTTGCGTGGTTCAATATGCGGTATAACTGATGAGATGGATTTAGCCTTCGGGTCCGTGTGATTACAAAGATACCAGATCTATAATTGGGTTTTTTATGTTTTGCTTCTATCATACATTTATAATAAATGTTTTGGGTTTTTTGTCGTCATGTTCTCAGATCTGTAACTTTGTTATCTTTCTTCTGAAGGAGCCATATTAGGGCTTGTTTTTCACAGGACAGTTTAAAATTTTAATTTCTATGATTTTTTTTTTTGCATCAGTGTGATGAAAAAGTTGACATTTTTGGCATGTTTTTAATTTTTTTTGCATTGATAACTGAACGGAAGTATTGGGACACTTATAGATTGGTTAGTTCTGGATGGAGCGATTCCAATTATGTGTACTGTATTGCTTTTTTTACTGTCTTTGTTTCATTGCAAATGTTGTTTTGTTACAAAACGGGTTTTCGTGATTTAAGTGCGTTTTTTTTTTATTTTACATACTCCATTTCATCATTTTTCTTCACTTAGTTCCTCTGTGAGATGTGAACATTACTGAGACAGTATCCTTGCCTCTACCCTCTTTGCAGCAAAGCCAAGAGATCAAATAAACAAGATCTTTCACAGCACGGCAGGATTCCTTTTTACAGAAACAAATGGAGTCTTGATCTATAAGTCAGACCTGTAGCCATCTCCCTCTGTGTCCTGAACAGCACACTAGCTCCAGAAAGTGAAACCACACAGCACTGAGAGCAGAGGGAGGAGAGAGCTGCTGAGAGGGAGAGCATAATTACATGACAGTTTATACAGCACAGGACTAATCATCTTTGCTTATAATGGAGAGGAGTAATCCAGAAGCTCCCTGAAGGGTGTGAAGTTGCTGTTGACATGGAAACTAAAAAAGGGTAGAATAATTATTTTACATGTTTTTAAAAGGTCTGCCCAGGGTGAAGGGTAGTATTCGTATCATACTGAAAAATGACCTGACAGTGTACCTTTAAAAGGCTCATAGGAGTGGCACTTATCTTAGCTCAGTCATGGTCCTTTTCAAATTATGCACACCACCCCCATTGAGATTGAATGCCATAACTGGCCTGATGTCACAACAGTCTCACATATAATCCCGCACTTGCACACTGCCCCTCTGCATCCCTGTGCTCCTGCCTAACACAGATCGCCAGGGCGTCGCCGGAGGTGTCACCCGATGTAAATGGGGGACGGCGACACTGTCAGGGCGCCAAAAACGTGCACGCTCCCGCCCGTCGCCGCCATCTCCGGGGCCGTCGTGTGATGGTACCCTTATAGTGTGTGACTCAATGCAGAGCAGAAAGAAGGGGGAGGTGGTGTGTTCTCTTGCTCTCAGCTGCAGCTCTGAGATCTTCATGTCATTATGTGTATGAGACATATGTGTAGGGTGTGCAGTCAGATATTTCTTTGTAATTATAAGAACATTTGATCATTTGCTCAGCAGATACACATATTACATGTATGCAGGAAAACCAATGTTTTTATACTAGAAATCTCTTACACAGTGCAGGACAAAACACCTCCCTCTCCCAGTACAGAGGGAAGGGACAGAACACCAGCTTGGGTGGGTGTAGATATTTAAATTTAAATAACACTTACACAGCAGCCAGACTAATCCTGTGTAAAAGTAATAGACAGGACTAATGTACCAGCTCCCTGCAGGGTCCAAAAATGATGATAGCAAGGAAATTACAAATGGTACAATAATGATTTTACATGTTTTTAAAAGGTCTGCCCAGGCATTATTTAAGGGTAATATTAGTATCATACTGAAAAATGACTTAACAAGAGTCCCTTTAAAAAATGTGTGTAGGTGTGTTCTTGATCTAATTTCTATATAAACTTGTTAAAGTGCTTGAGTTACAAGCTCTAAGAAACATCCATTTTACCCTCTGTACTGGAAGCTCCAGCCCAGTGGTCAAGGCAGGAGAATTATTCCTGTGCAGATACATGACCAGTTCTGTATGAAAACAGGGCTTGCTGACTTGCTCCTTTCAACAGATTAGTTGTCCTTTTCTAGATCATGAACAAGGAAGGAAAGAATTGGCAGGCTGTACTCAAAATATCAGGGTAATTGATTTGTGTTATCAGGTAACATGATTTCATTTCCCCTACACCCCATCTTATGTCCCAGGGGTTCTTTGGTTTTGTCACTTGTTCAGGGTTTTATCCATACCAGGTCATGCGCATTCGCGCCGTTCTAAAATGTTGTATATTTCAAAACTTTTGATCGAAAAAGTTTTTTTTCAGCCATTTTCATATGTTTTTATAATGGGTTGACATACGGGTGGTCTTCTCGTAACCGATGTGTTCTCTAGCTAACTTAGTATCAGGTAGTGGCTCTTGTATTCGGGGTAACAAATATGTCCTCTGATCGTCCATCTTTGTATATCTATTTTACAATAGAATTGCGTTCAATCTATTGACATATACCGTATACTGATTAACCTGCTTCCCTGCAATACCCATTGAAATATTAGGACCAATGCATGACTCATACATTGTAGAGCATGATGCCCTCTGTGGCATATTAAATTAACTGGGCCACCTTGGTCTTTATTACTAACATTAGCCTTATACCTTATCCTGAGTCATGCACTCTATTTTTTCTTCGCCCTGTGCAGTGGGTATATACTATGATATGAGGGGTGTCCTATTATATAGGACATGCCTACTGTGTAGACATACATTGTTTGGGTCATTCCATATCAAGTGATCCAAAAATATGAATATTTTTTTAACCTGACGTCTTTAGATTTTTTTTTAGTTTTTTTTTTCTATATGAAGTACTACTTTAGTTACCGTAATTACAAATTAAAAGTTTTGAATTTTTTTTTTCATTGGTTAATTTTTTACAGATTTTTTAAGTTTTAAAAAAGCGAGAATTTTGGCCTGGTATGGCTTTACATTTTCTATCATATCCAGGCAAGAAATAAGATGGAGAAACAAAACAAACAGTCCAGAGCAGAAATGAAAAGGGGCACCACCGTAGCTAATACTGGGGGTCCCACTGGGGAACTCAATTACGTGTGAGGGGAGACACAGGACCGTCTGAGGTGCCAGAAACCGTATCAGTACTGAAAATCAAGCAAAAAGAAGAAAAAACATCGGCACTCACCAGAACGGCATATAGCGGGATTTTTCTTTTATATTTAGTCCAGGAGCAGCATACAAAGGGGTGTAGGGAGGGGCGCAGAGGTGACGACGGCACCGTTTCGGGTAAATACCCTTCCACGGTCACAGCTGCGACCTGTGAAGGGTATTTACCCGAAACGGTGCGTCGTCACCTCTGCCCTCCCTGCACCCCTTGTATCTGCTCCTGACTAAATAAAAGAAAATCCGCTAATGCCGTTCTGGTGATTCCGATTTTTTTCTTCTTTTGCATGAAACAAAATAAACACCATCTACTCAGAACTGTACAGGCTTTCACCAGATATGTCACAAGAGTATGTTCGTTAATATCTTACCCATGCGAACGCAAATGCAAATATTATACACTTACATTTTATTATGTGAATGAGGCAGTCAGTCTACATCTTGGAGGAGATAAAACAAACTTGGAGAAGTTTGTTAAAATATCGGTTACAAGAAGCAGAACCCATCAAAGGGACTCAGCAATCCCACACTTTCATTTCATGTAGTGAAACAGAAATAAAAACAAGGATTTTTTCATTCAGCAAAACAAGTGAAGTCCATGAAATGGTGGAAGGTAGTACAACATTGGCAATGGATGACATAACTGGTTATGTGACCTGTGAATATGATTGGTGTTGGTGGCAGCTACTGTACTCTCCAAAGATTGTGAAAATCTAGAAGTAGAATTGACTATTACAACCTTCTGGTCTAGAGCCATCCTTTGTGTATCCAAGAAAGCCAGACATTTTAAAAGCTAACAAAAATCAGATAATAACTCAGGTGGAGCCGAACACTGTGACAGCCTGTACATACTCTGACACAAGAAAATGGCGATTGCTAGTAAGCGCTTATGGACAAGATTACATTTCACCCACTTACAGGGACAAATTGATTATAAAAGGCCACTTTTAAAATGTTACTATTCATTGTTCGAGTAGTTCATATTTTATAGAACAGGATTTAACTACTGTACTACTCCTCATAAATGACATTTAGTGATATACCGTATTTTTCGCTTTATAAGAGCACTGGACTATAAGAAGCACCCCCACATTTGATGAAGCAAGAGGAAAAAATAATTTTTAATGTTAAATGAGGTTCGCCTTATAATGCCAGTGTCCGTCTTACAATCAGTTAACTTCCCCATAAGGCTGGCACATTGTCCCCCATGCTGCCGCACAATTAAAATAATAAACAAATCATACTCACCCCTCTCCTCGCTCCCTCGCCGTCCGCGCCATCCCCGCTCTCTGTGCTGGCATCCGGGTTCTGTGAGCAGCGCACAGGTGGTGACGTCACTCTGCAGCGACGCTCACAGGACCCAGATGCCAGCAAAGACAGCGGGGATGGCCGGACGGCGAGGGAGCGAGCAGAGCGGTGAGTATAATTGTTACATGTATAAATAGGTGTTAAAAATATTGGTTCTTTTAATCTTGTTTTTAACATATAATTAGGATGACACTGTATTTAGAAAGTCACTTGAGGATATGATCACCTCTTTTTCTTTTGGTTTGTTGAATGCATTCAGCTTGAAAATGCTGAGCAAGTTGTGTTATGATGATTAAGATGTATTTATCCTGGCACTTACGGGATTTGTTTTTTTTGCATTTCTTTATTGTTGCATAGAAATGTTGAATTCAATAAGTTATACCGTATATACTCGCGTATAAGCCGAGTTTTTCAGCCCAAAATTTGGGCTGAAAAGTCCCCCCTCGGCTTATACGCGAGTATATACGGTATATGAAAAAAAAAAAAAAATACAGCCGCAGCCCCGGAGGTATACAGGCCCCCCATCAAGTTCCAGGGCCCCCCCCAACTTGCGCGCCAGCCTGTAAGGTAAATTCATACTTACCGGTGTCCAGTCGCGCCGCCCGCAGCTGCCGACATGACGATTCCGGGCTCCATTCAGCGTCTTCCCGCGGCTTCCTGTAGTCGCGGGCAATGACGTCATTGCCCGCGACTACAGGAAGCCGCGGGAAGACGCTGAATGGAGCCCGGAATCGTCATGTCGGCAGCTGCGGGCGGCGCGACTGGACACCGGTAAGTATGAATTTACCTTACAGGCTGGCGCGCAAGTGGGGGGGGGCCCTGGAACTTGATGGGGGGCCTGTATACCTCCGGGGCTGCGGCTGTATACAGCCCTGGGGCTGCTGCTGTATACAGCCCTGGGGCTGCTGCTGTATACAGCCCTGGGGCTGCTGCTGTATACAGCCCTGGGGCTGGGGCTGCTGCTGCTGTATACAGCCCTGGGGCTGCTGCGGCTGTATACAGCCCTGGGGCTGCGGCTGTATACAGCCCTGGGGCTGCTGCTGTATACAGCCCTGGGGCTGCGGCTGTATACAGCCCTGGGGCTGCGGCTGTATACAGCCCTGGGGCTGCGGCTGTATACAGCCCTGGGGCTGCGGCTGTATACAGCCCTGGGGCTGCGGCTGTATACAGCCCTGGGGCTGCGGCTGTATACAGCCCTGGGGCTGCGGCTGTATACAGCCCTGGGGCTGCGGCTGTATACAGCCCTGGGGCTGCGGCTGTATACAGCCCTGGGGCTGCGGCTGTATACAGCCCTGGGGCTGCGGCTGTATACAGCCCTGGGGCTGCTGCTGTATACAGCCCTGGGGCTGCTGCTGTATACAGCCCTGGGGCTGCTGCTGTATACAGCCCTGGGGCTGCTGCTGTATACAGCCCTGGGGCTGCTGCTGTATACAGCCCTGGGGCTGGGGCTGCTGCTGCTGTATATACCTCTGGGGCTGCATATGGGGCTGCATATACCTCTGGGGCTGCATATGGGGCTGCATATACCTCTGGGGCTGCATATACCTATGGGGCTGCATATGGGGCTGCATATACCTCTGGGGCTGCATATGGGGCTGCATATACCTCTGGGGCTGCATATACCTCTGGGGCTGCATATACCTCTGGGGCTGCATATGGGGCTGCATATACCTCTGGGGCTGCATATACCTCTGGGGCTGCATATGGGGCTGCATATACCTCTGGGGCTGCATATACCTCTGGGCTGCATATGGGCTGCATATACCTCTGGGGCTGCATATACATATGGGGCTGTATATACCTCTGGGGCTGCTGTATACTACCACTGGGGCTGCTGCTGTATACTACCACTGGGGAGGCTGCTGTATACCTCACTGCTGGGGGTTGTATACCTGTGCTGGAGTCCACCCTCGGCTTATACGCGAGTCAATAAGTTTTCCCAGTTTTTGGGGGCAAAAGTAGGGGGGTCGGCTTATACACGGGTCGGCTTATACACGAGTATATACGGTAATTTGAAAAGAACAAAGGAAGAAACTCACACAAACATAACATCAGATGATTCAAGGCTTTAAAAAAAATATATAAATTTCATAGGTCCCAAGTTGAATCCCTGCACAAATATAACCAACTATACAAGTAACACACATGCATTTTTCACAATTTTAAAACATATGTTTTTTTCACAATTGCGCATTAAAATTTTGAATTTGATTTCTCCAACACAAAATATTAAGAAACAGTCTTGACACATATCAAATGAAAGCCGTTACTGTTCTGAGAACAATGGTGCCTCTCCCATCTCTTTATCTTATTTATAGCCCGAGATATGATAGAAAATGTAAAGCCATACCAGGCCAAAATTTGCGCTTTTTCAAAACTTTAAAAATCTGTAAAAAAAATAACCGATGAAGAAAAGAATTCAAAACTTTTAATTTGTAATTAACTAAACTAAACTAAAAAAAAACTAAAAAAAAAAATCTAAAGTCGTCAGGTTAAAAAAATATTCATATTTAGATCACTTGATATGGAATGACCCATTGACGCTATAATAGTTAAATATTTTAAAATATGATCCCATCGCGATCCCAACTTGAATTTTGGTACAGATGTGGCTAAGGACACAGCAGTCACGTGCATTTTTGGGAATTTTTTTCTTGGAAATGAGTTTTAAAAGTTTGCGTTCACATGGGTAAAATATTAACAAAGATACACTAGCGACATATCTGTGAAAGCCTGGACAGTTCTGAGTAGAATGGGGTTTATTTAGTTTCTCTACTTATTTCTAGCCTGAGTTATGAGGAGAAATGTAAAGCAGGCAACACCCAAATTCACACTTTTTCCAAACTTTGAAAATCAATTAAAAAGAAAATGTTTTTGAAATTTTTCTCTTCACATTTCGCATTATCTGACATGTCCTTATCAAATAACAGAATTCTCAAAATAATAAACATAGGTAATAATCATTGTTCACCCGACATGAATACCCTTATGGCATTTCACTTGCACTGCCAAAATTCCTCCTCTTGTTCCTTCCCTAAGCTATGTACAATCCTGGCCTCTTATGCTTATAAATGCATGGAATTGTCTTTTCCCGATATCTACAGGATTTCTCTGGTGGTATCCGGTGATTAGAGCCGCTGCACATGCGCATTACAGCTTAGGACATCTGGAATCATGTGATGTAACCGGGGGCAGGCAGCAATGACGTATTGTACACGACTTGGGAACATTTGGGACATCTCTTCCTGGCTTCCCACGTCGTCTAGCAACGCAACACACTGGGAAGTATTAATTATAATCTTGCTTTAGATTAAAGGCGCACACTCTGATCTTTAGCCATGCCTCCCAGCCGAAGCCAACGAGCAGCAGTGATACGCGTTGGATTGGGGTCTCCAGACCTACAGTCCTTGCAGGTTTATCCATAGGGGCACCATTGGGCATATTTAACTCTTAGCTGCTATCTTGTAATAAGCAGTTTGGTCCATTCAGATCCCTGAGCATACTAAGAATCCCTATATGACAAGTGCTTTCTAATCCTGCTGTCTAAGGAGCTTGCAATTAAACTGGGGCTCCTGATGGGCAACCTTGATGGGCCATTTCTTTTCTTTTGGATTGCAATTTATCTCTCACATGTTGATTGTGACTTTGTTTATTAGGCAGTCGCTTGTTAAGGACAATTGTGTGTGTTTTGGGGGTTTTGATCCTCCAGCATTTGGATTAACCTACCCCAAACCTTATGGGAACACTTTCATACATTAGTAATATGCTTGGCTTAACCACAGACTTGTCTGCACGTCTTGTGTAACTTGTGAACTTCTACCTATTGATATACAAATAAATGTGTGTTGCACGCAATCTATATGCCATTGTTTGTTATAGGACGGACCACAGCCCGATAGAATTTGGCAACCTTCAGTTGTACATTTTTAGCTGTGTTTTTAACGATATGATTAATTTTGTGTGTCCTTAATAATGCTTATGTTATTATTTAGTGGTGCGATACTTCTATAGTACCAATTATTTCCTTCCTTGTTCAAATTATTATGTTGGCATGCAGCACCTCTTTGCACCTTATTGTGTCCAATTCCAACAGTGTGCCCCCTTCTCTTAGCCTTTCTTGATCACAGTCAAACAGAAAGAAGGATGAACTAGTTATCAAAACAGAGCCTCAATTCACTTCCGGTTCCGGCGCTGCTGCATCGGAGTGAGGAGGCTCCGAGGACCAGCCCGACCATAGACCTGCTTCCCTGATCCATCGGTGCCCACCGACATCTCTCCGGGGTTCCCCTGACTGTGACACCCGGAGCACCGTGGACCGCTGGCTGAGAAGTGCGGGCGTCAGGAAGCGCGCGGCCGTGGGAGATCAAAGCCAGGCCGCGGGCAATCCCAAAATGGCTGCGGCGACGCAGACCGCTAGGAGGAAAGAACAGGGGTCGCAGGAGGCTCCGCAGCCACAGAGGTTAGACCGAAGGGACACGGGGAAAACCGCATGAGCTCCGGAGGTGACCAGCCTGCTGACAAGAATATGATAAGGGGGCTGCTTCAGAGGTCACAACAGGGCTGACATTACCGCAGCAGTGAAAGAAGCTGTTAGGGATGCCCTGGAAGAAGTGCAAGAGGTCTAAGCCCAGCATGCCAGTCAGCTGGAGCAGCTGGAACAAAGAGTTTCAGATATGGAAGATAGGATGATCACCCTAGAACAAGAGCTGGAAGAGTGACAAACAAAATTCCCTGATGAAAGAAACTTGAGGACCAGAGAACAGATCCAGGAAGAATAACCTCCGTATCATGGGGCTGCCTGAATCAGTCAGTATTAGCAGTTAAATTACATATTTGAACTTGACCTCCCTAGAGCACTAGGACTACAGGATACTTTCAGGGTAGAAAGAGTCCACAGGATCGGTCCTCCGGCGGAGGGGAACACGATAGGTCCAGCCAAAGAGAGCGGTCAACAAGGAGATCACCCTAACCAAAAGCCCAGACAGGCTATAGCCAGATATCTAGACTATAAAGACAAAGAAAAGATCCGGAGTCTGTTCAGGGCCAGAAGAAGACCCCTCGAACTACAGGGTCACAGGGTGGTACTTTTTGAGGATTTCTCTGTGGAGGTAGCCAGACAATGTGGAGAGCTTTTAGTGAAGTTTGCAGCCTTCTTTACAAAAGAGGAGTCCAATTTCAGATCATATACCCAGCCACCCTTAAAACAAAGAACGCGGATAGCTCCTTTAGAAAGTGGAAGGACTAATGAGGCACTATGGGGTTTCACGTCTCCTTCGCCAAGAACAACACCTGGACAACAGGGTGACAAAGAAACACCGGGGAAAAGCCCCACGCAGACAAGCCAGAGGAAAGAATAAACCAGCAGAAACAGGAAAGACGACATGACAGGGAAAAAAGAAACGGACATGCTGTTATGTTGGTCCAGAATCGACTTACATCTATTGACGTGGGCAGGTTACCCACTGGTACAGTTGTCGTGACAAACAAAGGGACCCATGTCATTCCCATCCCACCATCCCTTCTCCCTGATGTGTTTGCTGTGTCAACGTGTTGTCTTTCCCACTCTTTTTTTTTCATCCTGTACAGGTTCCAACATACAAAAAAGAATCAACCCCAGGAATCCATTGGATTGCAGAACTTGCCAAACATGCATGTACAGAGGCATAATGAAAACTTGATAATCCGCGGATTACTGAACTATAATAACTGATACTAAAAGACAGAACATTGGGCCGGGTTGGTGAATGAAAGGAGAAAGGCCATACCAGAAAAAACGGAAGTATATCACATTTATGAATCACAAGGAAAGGGGGAAGAAGATGGGAAGGGGAAAGAGGGAGGGAGGGGAAGAGAGGGTGGGGATGGTTCTTTGTATTTTTCATGCTGGGAATCTGAAATGCAAACCAGGTTATCAGTTGATGTTCCCTGATGGTTTCCGTTTGTTATTTGACGTTAACTGTTATAAACGTATGCATCCAAAAGCTCATGAAATGCCATGCAATGTTGATAGAGCAGAAGGAGAGGTGCCTTGCTCGCAGCTCACAACTTACCCCACGGATCATTCTAGACCACTAAGACACTTGGAATGGTGAGAATCATCTCATGGAATGTTAAGGGGCTTAAGACCTCAGAGAAAAGAATGATGGTGCTTCGCCATCTCAAAAGGCTGCGAGGCGATATAGTTCTCCTACAGGAGACGCATCTGTTACAGCAAGACATGTTTAGACCTCACAGACTGTGGGTGGGAGGGTTTATGGATCAGGGGTGCAAGGAAGGCATGCAGGAGTAATCACACTGATAAACAAGGCCTTCCCTCACCAACTTCTGACATACAAGCAGGACGACCAAGGGAGACATGTCCAAACTATACTAGAGGCTTCCAGTGGAACCCTAGACATTCATAACATATACGCACCCAATTCTGAGAGAACATCATTTTTTCAAACATTGAACATGGAGATTCTCTCCAGTGGCAGACAAAATTTAATAATTGGCGGTTGTGACAAAATGGACCCCTTTAATATATAATGTAGGAGGATTTCTTATTTATTCAGACCATATTGTATTTTGGTTTGCAAACTTGTAATAGCCAAGGAGAATTTCCTACAGTATTTCTTAGATGACTGGTGTTGAGTTTAGCATGGTAATGTAATTATCTAACTTGTTTGTCATAGAAGGCCAGAGAACTTAATTATACTAATCATCCATTGTATGTTACTTGACTATGTACATGGCCTCAGCTACTATTGTTTAAGTGTCATTGATTGCAGACTCAATGTCTCCTACTAACATTCCATTGTAAGGACTAGATCAATCAGTATTTGGCTCTCATGTCAGGATTGCAATACTACTAAAAATATGTTAAATGAGGCTTGAGGCCCAGCCAATGAAAAGACAGTATTATTGCACCAATCGTGACGTCCCCAATATCCCGCAATGAGGGCTGAGGGTATATAAGGAGGACTGTTCACTTTGACCAGCAGATTGAAGATTGGATACATTCAGCTAATCTAGGATCTTCGGGTCCGGTTAGCAAGCCATAACCCCAGGCCTAGGTATTTCGGTGCCGACCAAGGGGACCAGAACACGGACTATAGAACCACAAGGACTTCAGCATCGGATTTGGCTATGATAAAGACTGCATAAGGAGAAGGATAAGGAAGCAACCCAGATTGGGACGATACTGTCACCTGGCTACAGACATTACTGTGCTATATTCTAATACCTGATGAGCCAGCGGAAGGGTGAGACTCTGTTGCCGGTTACATTATGTGTTGTGCTCGGTTAGGCTTTATATGCTGTTAACGGTTTGGGGATCCAATAAAGCCTTAATATTGTGGTTCCCTCACCCTGTGTTGTCTGGGTAGTGTTCCGCCCACGGTTAAGGAGCTCGGGCGTTCAGTTGGGGATGAGCCCTGGTCCACGATGTCTTTGTAAAGGCAGCTGGGCCTGCGGACGAGAGCACTCACTGACATGAATGAAGTCATGGATGAGCTGGAAGATAGACGACATTCCAGAGTGGGAGCACAGAATATTACAAATGGGGATGGGGGAAGGGGGGACGACGACTGACGCCATTACAGGAATTGGCCACTGACCTAGTGATCCAAGACGTCTGGAGATTACAACACCCAACTGACGTCTGGAGATTACAACACCCAACACCCTACTCACATCCCCATAATACCTGGTCCAGGATTGACGTGCTTCTGGCCAGCAATGCCCAGACCCAGAGGGTGGAATTTACAGAGATAGGAGACAGTCATATCAGACCATAGCCCAGTTATAATGACATTACATGAGACATTTCCAAGAGCCACTGACACGATATGGAGGTTCCCACATTTTCTAAAGACTGTAAATATTTTGCCCTGGTGATGAAGGAGTGGTGGACAGGATACATAGAACGACCCATCGACCATCAGCCACTCACTGTTCTGGGAGACAGCTAAAGCTGTCCTAAGGGGAAAAAGAATCATTGCATATACGTCCACACAGAAAAAGAAGACAAATGCACATTACATGAAAACTAGCACCTTAGAGAAAAGTACACAAAATTCCAGAACTTGCCGACAGCTGAGAATAAAAGTGTATGGTGGGAGGCAAAACTCGAGCTTGATATGTATTCCTGAAGGAAAGAGATCATGGGCAAATCAGCGAGAGATGTCGAGCGCCACAAATTTGGGGACAAAGCTGGGAGACTTTTGGCCAATCTGGCCAGGGGACGACGTACCATCACACAAATAACCACCCTTAAAAAAAAAATAAATAAAAAAAAAAAAAAAAGAGGAGGTGATGTAACAGCTGACCCGAGGGAAATAAATGCTATCCTAGGCGGTTATTCTTCCTCCCTGTATAGAGCTAGAACAAATAATACGATTGAGGGTCAAGATTGGCTAAAGGGCAAGCTGAGTCTAAGCTCCCGTTTATGACGAAATGGGAAGCTCTTCTATCATTCACCTCACCTGTAGAGGACTGGATGAAGGAGTCAACCCATGCTCTTTCTTATACCTCATGCCTGAACCATCATGAGCAGGCAAAAAAACTTCAATTCGGATGGTACCTGACTCCAGACAAAATTGCCAGTTTTAAAAAAGGTTCTCGAACAGGGAAGAACTTATGCTGGAAAAACTGTGGAGAAGTCGGAACTACCACACATGTCTGGTGGCATTGTCTGGGCATTCGCTCTTTTTGGTCACAAGTCAACCATTTGATATGTACTACTACCGGACTCAATCTCACGTTGACTCCTCAGATGGCCTTACTAGGTTTAGAAATTCAGGACTTACCTCGAGGACTGAGACCAATTATATCAAATATACTTATAGCAGCTCGATACTGCATAACTAGATACTGGAAAAATCCCACCTTCCCGTCTATACAGGAAGTCATCTCCCAACTTAATCTACACTTCAATTACGAACTGATCCTATCATCAGAAACAGCTAAACGCACGAAAATCATTAATTGGTGGGACACATGGGTGAGCTCGCAGCATAATAACGTTGTAATAACAAACTAAACATACTTGTAAAGCGACTAATGATAAAGCTAGTTTAAGTAATGTTATTAATTGCACTACATCCACCTATCTTGGGTTCCCTAGCCGACCTGCTAACTGCTTTCCCCTCCCTCCCTTCTCCCCTACCTTCCCTAAGTTTATCCACCCCCCCCTGTTTGTCCCAACAAAATCTGTATTTTTTTGATTGTACTTTAATGAATAGATGCACACTTAATTGTCTATTTGACTGCTTGATTTACCACTGTACCCAATGTTTGGGTGCAATTTCATTTGATTTAAATATGTTATGTGTTTGAAAATACTCTAATAAAAACAATGATTCAAAAAAAAAGATTGGCTAAAGGGGGTAGCGTTCCCGACGATCACAGAGGACGATCTAGAAGACTTAAATAGACATCTCAGAGACAGAGATACAGGAGACCATTAGCGAATTAAATATACACAAGGGCCCTGATGGATTTGGTGCTAGCCTTTACAAAATCCTGAAAGAACAAATTGCTCCGCACCTAAAAAACAAGTTCAATGATTTTCTGAGAGGGGGACAAATACCTGAGCACATGAATGTTGCTTATATAAAATTCCTCCCCAAGGGTAACAAATCAACAGATAACCCAGCCAATTTCCGCCCCATTTCCCTGATCAACCAAGACTTTAAGGTCATTTCGAAGATCATGGCGAACAGGATGGCAAGGTGCTTCCCAGACTGTTAGGGGAGGAACAGGTGGGTTTTGTCAGGGGTAAATCAGTGGTGGGAAATGTACGGAGAACGATGATGGTGCTAAAGGCGACATGGCTGAGCGAACAGACCCAGGGTGGACATGGGGGCTGTCGCCACTTTTGTTCAACCTTGCTATAGAGCCACTTTCCAGATTCTTCAACGGGAATGGGAGCTTCCAGGGAATTAAGGTGGGAGCCCGGGAGCTGAAATCCAGTTTCTTTGCCGATTATTTTATTCTATACATGGCAAATGCCCAGAGATTTACCGGGCTTACTAGAAAAACTGAGCGAATTTGAGGACATCTCAGGGTTTAGACTAAACAAATCCAAATGTGAAATAATGCTCCTTACTAAACAGGGTATAAAAAAACAAACACGGAAAGGATACCTGGCACCCTTCATGGTCTGCCAGTGGCAAGCAAGGTGATCAGATACTTGGTAATTCTGTTGGGAAGAGATGCAAATGACATCCATCTCCTGAACTACAATCCACTAATAACAAAAATTGAGCAAGAATTGGGGAGATGGAGAGAACGGTCGCTGTCCCTGATGGGGAGAGAGTCCACTTAGTCAAAATGGTGAGCTTTTCGAGTCTAGTGTATCCAATGCAGACCCTGCCATTACTTTTGAGACATGTGGATGTGAACAGACTTAATAGGGCTTTTTCTGTTTTTTTTTTTTATGGAAGGGAAGACGTACCAGAATAAGTGGACGAGTCCTAATGTTTCCCAGGGAAGTTGGGGGATTGGCGTTTCCCAATATAAGAGGATATAATTTAGCCTGCATTATGAGACACATAATTGACTGGTTGAGGGGCACGAGCAAACACTCCGACTACTCCCTGGAATCGGAGTGGTGCAAACCCAGGGACCTGGTGGCGATATTGCACACCTCGGGGAACGCACTGGCTCCAAAAAGAAAGAGTTCAATTGTCTTTAGAGACACGAGGGCGGCGTGGAAGGCCATTAGGTGTAAATTGGGGATGTCCTGGAAGGTGTCTAAGTATTTGTCACCATGGCGACAGCTAGACTTTCGTCAGGGAAGGGAAAATGCTTTGTTTGACACATGGAAAGAAAGGGGAATCAAGACATTGAAAGATCTCCTACAAATACGGGAAAGCAGATGGATGACCGCCGATGAGGTGTTTAATGTTTGGAACTTCGACCCATACCCTACAACATGCCCAAATGAAACACCTGTTCACTCGACTGCAAGACGTTCATAAAGAATGCTACACAATGGAAATTGACAACCTCTTAGCCAGACAACTGTCAGAAATAACAATATCCACTATTTATGCCTCATTACGACGTAATTTAATACCAACAGGACCTACACAGTTATTCAAAGGTTGGGAGACCAGACTCTGGGACGGGGAGAAGGGAGAGTTGACACTGGCTGGGTGGAACGAAATGTGCAAAAACATACATAACGAGAGGTGGAGGGATACACAACAGACTGATCCATAGAACCATACTAGGCTTTAACATACCAGCCACACCATCCAATCCAGAGAGGAGACAATCGTGCCCAAAATGTAACTTGCCTAAAACAGATGCGTTTCATGGGATGCAAGAATGTGCGATCATAAAGACAAAACGGGAGGAGGTGAGAGGATGGGTAAATGACTTATTTGATACATCACTGCCGATGGATAGAAATATGTGGATATTTCACAAAACAACGGACATTGCTTTATCTAAAGAAAAACTCCAACTGCTTCATACAAAAATGATCATGTTTAAACAACTTGCCTTGAGGCAGTGGTTGGAAGAGAGACCCCCATATGTGGGACAACTATGGTTGGACTTGAAAGGAACTATGAGCCTTGAAAAAACAGAGGCGGAAAGTGACAGACAGCAAATCACAAAAATTCTTTGGGAAATGGAAAGACTATTATACGTCATCTCACCAGAACAGAAATAGATATAAATTAGTTATGCCCTTTTGCCATACGAACAGGTATTGCTTGGAGGACCTGCAGGACACACTGGGGGAATTGTGGATGGGAGGGGAAGTAAGTAAATCGACAACTGACTGAGCGATCACATTTCCATGATGCATGCAAATGGGAAGAGGGGGGGCAGAGAGGTTGTGGGGGGAGTCTGGTATTGCTTTAATAAAATTTGTATAAGACACCCATGTTTGGGTACCTCAGGGGTTTGAATGTAGATGTACAAGATGTTTTAAACTGCATAACTCTCACAGTTGTTACTGTACATTTACTTGGCTTATGTGAAATTCAATAAACAGATTTTTTAAAAAAAAAATAAAAATAAAAATAAAATAAAAAACAGCCTCAGTTAGGCTGCCTTCAGACTTGCAGATGCATCTGCAGCGTTTTGCAGATGCATCTGCAAGCATCTGCATGCAGACCGCGGCCCCTATGTTTATAATGGTGCACAAGGCGGACTGCAGATGCTTGCAGATCGCCGTGCGCACCCATTCACTCCTATATGTGATCTGTGCGCAGGCGGATGCCTGCGTTCAGCTCACACACTCTTGTCCGCACCAGGGACGCGACATGCTGCGTCCCGGGTGCGGACGCGGGACACCGGAAGGAGCAGATATGGTCCGCATCCGCACCCGAACGCAGCAAACGCTGCCAAACGCAGGCACTATGCGTTCCTATGTTAAACATAGGAACGCAGTGCGCATGCGTTTGAATGCGTATGGGAACGCAGCATAAGCTGCGTTCACATACGCAAATGTGAAGGCAGCCTTAGTGAAACTTTTTCCAGGACTAAGCAATTGATTCCATCTATAAGACTAACATATTGATTACCTATCCATAGGCCTACTAACACTGGTTATAAACAGTTGGCACCCGCACAATCAATCAGTTGAGATTTGCTCTGGAAGGGGCCAGATGTATGCAACACAGCCTTAAATAGGATATAAGTACTCATTACTAGTACATGGACACTAAAAGTATGGCTCTGCAGTGTACTGCTCCATACATTGCTTACCAATGGCTACTGCCAGAAAATATAACAGCTGTTCGTAAGGGTGATCTTGGCATACTTGCAATACCGAGGACAGGAAGTTAGTGGGTGTGACCAGCTTAGGTGATAGGTGTTGGACCCAGAGTCTCCTTTTGCAACACAGTGAAATAAACAAAGTCAACGGGGTTTGTTTTAATAGAAGCAGGGGTCTGGTGGGGTAAGACCCACAGGCAGGGAACACGGGTAAAGGGGGAGGCAAAGCCCCTCTTTGCATAATCAAAGCTTGTTACGGGCCACATAATAGAATATCATTTAGATTTATTACTGTCCTAGGCCACCCTACCAACTCAGGCATCACTCCCACCAGCCAAGCCGCTTCAATTACGATGAACTTTCATGACCATGCAGACTTAAAAATTAATGTTTATTCCGCAAAAGGAAATGCCAAGCCACTCCCACCATCTAAACTGATAACGTCCACTAAATTACGGTCCTCGATACTGTAAGTACGCCCAGATCTCGAGGGGTGACACTGTATTAGGCCCAGACCACCCCAATTACATATTATTGGTAAAACTACACAATGTTTAAAAAAGAAAGAAACTTACCTCCAGCTACTAAGCCAGACTCGCCCAATTGTATTGCAACTCCAAAGCCACCAAGCTTTACAGGGGCTGAATTTTCTTTTGAAGCAAGGAGAACACAGTGTGGCTAAACAAAAGAAAAAAAATATATACATTAGATCCCAAATTAATGCCAGAGAGATCATTCAACATTGATATTTGCTCCATAGGCGTTAACACCAAATTGGCAGAAACAAGTTTTCCAGATAACCATAACAAGATTTTACTGCCCGATAGGAATCAAATGACGCCCCTCCCCCCAACTTCGCTCCAAAAAGAGGGAAAAAATAGAGGTCTCTACAGAGATTACACAGAAAAGGACTACAATAATACAAAACAGCATATCACCCTAGGGGAGATCTATTTTTACAAGAAAATAATAAAAGTAGATTTAGCATTTCAGCAGTGACCAGTAAGTCTATGGGCCAGCACAATGGACAGTCACATTACCCCTATAATAGCCTATAGGCCTACACAATGCAGTCACATTGACCCTATAATAGTCTATGGGCAAGCACAATGGACAGTCACATTCACCCTATAATAGCCTATGGGTCAGAACAACGGGCGGTGACACTAGCCCTATAATAGCCTATGGGCCAGCACAATGGACAGTCACATTGACCCTATAACAGCCTACAGGCTGGCACAATGGATAATCAGACTGCCCCTATAATAGCTTATAGGCCAGGCAATGGACAGTCACACTGACCCTATAATAATTTATGGGCCAGTGCATACCATAGATATGTCAATGGTCCATGTGAGCATGCACTGGGCCTTTCATAAAGTAGATTGGTGCCTTCCATATTAGTTAGTTACTGCACCCATCTGTAAATTGGACAAGCAAACAATGTGAAATCACGAGTGGCTTGTTTTATTTAGAACCGGCCCTAACAAACTGCACTACATTAACCTGTATCTGCCATCAGAAGGAAATAAAACTATAGGTCTCTTATAAAATAAAAACGCTTACAAGAACAAGGAACTTTACATTTCACAATCTATTTAACCACTTCTGCAAATGCGTTTCATACTTTAAAATAGGTGACAGAGCATACACTTAACTGAATACACAAATATGTGCTACAGATGAATGAACAAGTCAACAGAAAATATACATGATAGATACATATAGATGAAATTAAATGAGCAGCATCTAAACTTCACATAATCCAGTACTTTTGGCCACTTATCTGCAGGTACATAGCATTACTGGCCGTGATCAATTCCCTTTAACTCCTACTAAAGCCATATACAGGACACGGATAGATTTAAAGACATGTCCATGTGTGATACATGTTACTGATGCTCTAAACACATTTAAAGAAATCTAACAGCCGATTTTGCTGCTTGATCCCTGTGCAACAAGTGTCTGAAACATGCCTGTGTGAAATCGTACATCCAGTGTCTCATTGTGACATTTCATAGAAAACCATTGGAATCTATCACTACATTTAACCCATCTAAACCGTTAATATGGGCATACAGGTTGTAGACTGCTGAAAAGTGTTATACTTGTCTTCCTCATATCAGATGCCTTGTTGTGGATAAATCATCTTTTTTCACTTTTATGTAATGAGCTGCTCCGGGCTATGGGTTGATGTTGCCTGGAAGATAACTCCACCTCCAGAGGTTATTTTAAATAAAAAGGGGAGTTACCAGTGTGAGACAAGTGAGTTTATGTGTCCTCGTTGCAGATTTGGTTGAAGACATTTCTGCATTAAATCAGTATCTCTTGGAAGAAAAGACACTGCGGCAAAAACACATGATTTTTGACACAGAAGAGGCAAAATGAAATTTGAATAAGGCCGGCTTCACACCACGGCACAATCCGATTCGGGCTGTCAGGGTTGAACCTGACAGCCCCAGATCAGATTTACAAACAGAACTGGATGGCAAATCTTCCCCCTAGTCCTGTTTGTAGCCGGATGCAGCCGAGCTCAACTGTCCCCTGTGAAATGGTGCTGAACCACTTCACAGGGGACAGCTCCCTGGTGCTGAAGTTCAGCGTAGCTCACACTGAACTTCTGCAGCCGATGTCCAGTTCCCGGATCCTTCCGGATAGGAGCAATCCGGCCCCCATAGACTCCCATGTTGGGGAGCGCCAGATTGCCACAGATCTGGGAGGATCCAATTTGGGGAGATTTTTATCCCCGGACACAAAAATGCTGCAAGCAGCATTTTTGTATCCGGGAGGAAAATCTGAATACAACCGGATCCTCCCGGACAGATGGAAACCGGATGGCAGATAGCTGCCATTCGGCTCCATCTGACCCCATAACATACTATGGGCCGAAATCTGATCCGGGGCTGTCAGGTTCACACCTATGACAGCCCCGGATCGGATTTAACCGTGGTGTGAAGCCTTACTGCAAACACATTTTTATGCAGCTCTGACCCTGTCTGCCTGTGAGATGGAGGCTGAACGGAGAGGAACCTGCAGATGTCAGTTATAATCACATAGAACTCTATAGTGAGATCAGGAGGGCAGAGAGCACCCATCACACTGGTAACTCCTCCAATTTAAAACAAGCTCTGGAGGCAAGGTTATCTTCCAGGCAGCATCTGCCGCATAGCCTGGAAGGTGTCATTTATGTAAAGTGATAAAAGATGATTTATCCACAACAAGGCATCTGACATGAGGCATAGCGGTAGGACTATTTTCAACAGTCTATACCCTGTATACCCACATTAATAGTTTGATAGATTGAATGTGGTGACAGATTCCCTTTAACCCCTTCACGGCCTATGATGCACTTTTGTCATAGGTCATGTCCCTCCCTTTGATGTGAGCTCACGCTGTGAGCCTGCATCATCACCTGTACATCTCAGATTACACCATCAGTTGAGATGTGCAGCTAACACCACCGATAGCATCAGCAATCCGATAGACGGTGTCAACCTTTTCAATCGCGCTTTCATTCAGTCATTCAAATCCCCATGGCGAGGATCGCACTGTTCCCCGCCGTGATCGGAGATCCTATGAAGTGATCATGGGATTCTCAATCTGTCAACTGCAGAGCCCGGGTCCAGTAAGGACCTCGGATCATGCGCTCTGGGATCACTTCCTGTGGATGGCTGGCAAGCGCTAGCATCCACGGACAGTGATCATTTGTGCTATGTACTGGAGGGCTACAGCTCTTCAGTACATAGAACAAGCGATCGGACTATACAGTGCTGAGGCCCTCTAGTGGCCAGTGTAGAATAAATAGAAAAAAAATATATAAAAATGTTTTTTAAAAATATGGAAAAAAAACAAAAAAAACACAAATTAAAATCACACCCCTTATAACCCCATTCAAAATAAAACTTAAAAAAAAAAAAAAAGTAAAAATACACATAAGGCACCATATTTGCCATCGTAGCATTCAGAAATCCATGATCTATCAAGATATAAAATCAATTAATCAGGTCTGTAAACTGTGTAACGGAAAAAGTCCAAACGCCAAAATTTGTTTTTTTGTTCGCTGCAACATTGCAATAAAATGCAATAATGGGCACTCAAGACAACATATACACCCCAAAATGGTGTCATTAGAAACGTCAGCTCAAAACGCAAAAAATAAGCCATCACACAGCTCCAGGTCCCAGACCGGTATGGGTTACAGAAAATGGCGACAAAAGCGCAATTCTGTTCTTTAAAATCTTAATTTAATTTCACCACTTCTATACAATAAAAGGTATACATGTTTGGCATCTACAAACTTGTACTGACCCGAGGCATCACTCCGCCACATCAGTTTTAGCACATAGTGAACATGGTGACTATGACTAAAATCAAACATGCAATTGCACTTTTTTTTTTTCAATTTCACTGTGCACTATATGGCAAAATAAATGATTTCATCTGAAAGTACAACTCGTCCCGCAAAAATCAAGCCCTCATATGTCTACACTGTGTGCAGAATTATTAGGCAAATGAGTATTTTGATCACGATACTTTTTATACATGTTGTCCTACTCCAAGCTGTACAGGCTTGAGAGCCAACTACTAATTAGGTAAATCAGGTAATGTGCATCTCTGTAATGAGGAGGGGTGTGGTGTAATGACATCAACACCCTACATAAGGTGTGCTTAATTATTAGGTAACTGCCTTTCCTTTGGCAAAATGGCAAAATGGGTCAGAAGAGAGATTTGACGGGCTCTGAAAAGTCCACAATTGTGAGCTGTCTTGCAGAGAGATGCAGCAATCTTGAAATTGCCAAACTTTTGAAGCGTGATCACCGGACAATTAAGCGTTTCATGTCAAATAGCCAACAGGGTCGCAAGAAACATGTTAGGCAAAAAGGGCGCAAAATAACTGCCCATGAATTTAGGAAAATCAAGCGTGAAGCTGCCAAGATGCCATTTGCCACCAGTTTTGCAATATTTCAGAGCTGCAACATTACTGGAGTATCAAAAAGCACAAGGTGTGCTATACTCAGGGACATGGCCAAGGTAAGGAAGGCTGAAAAACGACCATCTTTGAAAAAGAAAAATAAGATAAATGTCAACACTGGGCCAAGAAATATCTTAAGACTGATTTTTCAAAGGTTTTATGGACTGATGAAATGAGAGTGACTCTTGATGGGCCAGATAGCTCCACTCCGACTCAGACACCATCAAGGTGGAGGGTGGGGTACTGGTATGGGCTGGCATCATCAAAGATGAACTTGTGGGACCTTTTCGGGTTGAGGATGGAGTGAAGCTCAACTCCCAGACCTACTGCCAGTTTCTGGAAGACAACTTCTTCAAGCAGTGGTACAGGAAGAAGTCAGTTTCGTTCAAGAAAAACATGATTTTCATGCAGGACAATGCTCCATCACATGCATCCAACTACTCCACAGCGTGGCTGGCCAGTAAAGGTCTAAAAGAAGAAAAAATAATTACATGGCCCCCTTCTTCACAAAATGTGAACCCCATAGAGAACCTGTGGTCCCTCCTAAAATGTGAGATCTACAGGGAGGGAAACCAGTACACCTCTCGGAACAGTGTATTAGGTTTTTATTAAGTTGCCTAATAATTCTGCACAGTAATAGTTACCTGCACAAACAGATATCCTCCTAAGATAGCCAAATCTATAAAAAAAAAAAAAAAACAACTCCAACTTCCAAAATTATTAAGCTTTGATATTTTAGTCTTTTGGGTTGATTGAGAACATAGTTGCTGATCAATAATAAAAATAATCCTCTACAATACAACTTGCCTAATAATTCTGCACACTGTACATTGACAGGAAAATAAAGTTATGGCTTTTGGAAGAAAGGGGAGTGAATGAAGAAAATAGAAAATTGCCGGTGGTGAAGGGGTTAAAATATGCCAGAGCTGAGTAAAACAGGTGTGTCCCCACCCTCAGCCTGGAGTGACTGGTCTCTTTGCATACATGTACACTCCACAGTTACTTCAGAGGAAGCAGTGCAGGATTGGACTTTTTGACTGATGCTCCACAGAGTTAAAGAGGACCTGTCATCAAACTAGGCATGGTGATCTAATTACAGCACTGGATGCAGCATGACTGCTGCATCCAGGCAAGGGGTCCCCCAGTATTTGAGCAGCCCTGTACCCCGAGATAATACACTTAGAAAACTTACATCCTGCAGTCGGAAAGGAGGTGGCTAGGGGCTGGAGCCGAAGGGCAGATTCCCCCCCCCCCCCCCTGCATGTGTAATCTGCCCACCGCTGCCAATCATTCCGTCCCTCTTCTGCAGCATTAAACAGTTGTTGTTTTTTTTAATCAGAACTTGCCGTTTAGTCCCGCTCCCTAGCAGCATTTTTGGGGATGCTGCAGAAAAACGCATGCGTTTTTGAAAAACGCACACACACATGCATTAACTCATATACGTTTTTGGACTTTGAAAAAAAAATTACCAAAATGATCCCAAAAACGGATTTAAGCCAAAAACGGATGGTATGTGTGACCCTGGCCTTAGGTTCATCTGTCCACAAGACACTTTCCCAGAAGTATTTTTGGCTTCCTTACATACCATATATACTCGTGTATAAGCCGAGTTTTTCAGCCCAAAATTTGGGCTGAAAAGTCTCCCTCTCGGCTTATACACGAGTCAATACGGTTGGTGGGGGCTGTGGAGGCTGGAGGAGGCGGGGGGAGGCTGCTGTATGAGCGGCCCCGTCACGTGGGGCCGCTCATTATATATGCACTGCTTCCCCCTGTCAATCAGCGGCAGGGGGAAACAGTGCATATATGCCCCCAAATGCTGGCACTCACCCCCCCCCTGCTTGTAAGGGCCCCCCCCCCCCCTCCATCGCTGCTTATATTACCATCCCGGTCTTCTGCTCAGAGCCGCTTCTCGGTGCTCCGTTCTTCATCCTCCCGTCCAGCTACATCCGGGATCCCCGGCCGTCGCAGGCATATGACGTCATCATGCGACGTCCGGAGATCCCGGATGCAGCGAGGACGGAGCATGAAGAACGGAAGCACCGAGGAGCGGCGCTGAGCAGAAGACCGGGATGGTAAGATAAGCAGGAGGGGGGGTGAGTGCCAGCATTTGGGGGCTGCTGGGTACCCCCTGTGGGCTGCTGGGTACCCCCTGGGGGCCGCTGTATTACCCCCTGGGGGCCGCTGTATTACCCCCTGGGGGCCGCTGTATTACCCCCTGGGGGCAGCTGTATAACCCCTGGGGGCTGCTGTATAACCCCTGGGGGCTGCTGTATAACCCCTGGGGGCTGCTGTATAACCCCTGGGGGCTGCTGTATATACCACTGGGGCCGCTGTATATACCACTGGGGCCGCTGTATATACCACTGGGGCCGCTGTATATACCACTGGGGCCGCTGTATATACCACTGGGGCCGCTGTATATACCACTGGGGCTGCTGTATATACTAGTGGGGTCTGTATATACTGGTGGGGTCTGTATATACCACTGGGGAGGCTGCTGTATACCACTGGGGTTGCTGTATATACTACTGGGGCCTGTATATGCCACTGGGGAGGCTGCTGTATACTACCATTGGGGGGCCTGTATACCACACTGCTGGGGGCTGTATACCTGTGCTGGGGTCCACTCTCTGCTTATACACGAGTCAATAGGTTTTCCCAGGATTTGGGGGCAAAAGTAGGGGGGTCGGCTTATACACGGGTCGGCTTATACACAAGTATATACGGTACATTTTGGCAAACTGCAGTCTAGCTTTCTTATGTCTGTCAGCAGTGGGGTCCTCCTGGGTATTTAGCCAGCATTTAATTTCATTCAAATGTCTACCGTTCTCGCTGAAACTTATGCACCCTAAGCCTGCAGGGACACCTTGAATTTCTTTGGAACTTGATTGGGGCTACTAATCCACCATCTGGGCTATCATGAGTTGCAACCTTTAATTTTTTTTGACGTCCACATCCTAGGAGTTTAGCTACATTGTTGTGGGTTGTAAACTTTGATTACGTTGTTCACCGTGGACAAAGGAACATCAAGATCACTGGAAATGGACTTGCAACCTTGATATTGAGGATTTGAAAATATTTGTTGAAAAAACAGTTCTCTTCTCCATGTTCTCCATGCTCAGTGTAGCACACAATGCAAAGACTGACTCAACTTCTCCCCTTATCTGGTTTCAGGTGTGATGTTCATATTGCCCACGCCTGTTACTTGCCACAGGTGAGTTTGAGTATTACACTCTTGAAACAAAGTTGTTTACTTACAATTTTGTATTGATGCCAATAATTTTGTCAGGGCCATTTTGGGGGTTGTGTGTGAAATTATGTCCAAATTGCCCTTTTTCTTTTTTGTGTTGTTCCAATACACACAAAGGAAATAAATGTGTGTATAACTAAACACATGTAATTGCAATAATCTTCAAGGAGAAATACTTCATTCTCTGGGACAATTTCATGGGTGCCAACACTATCTGACATGGCTGTATAAAAGTACACTCATTTCATCAGAAGATTTATTCTACTTGCACAGCACTTTAGAAGCTACAACAAGGAAGCAGACGTCACAATATGCTCCAACAAGGCACTGGACGTCCTGAAGAAAAAAACACTGCAAGAAACTGATTCTTCAAAGTCTAAAAAAAAGGTAAGTAATACAACAGAAAATCATAAGGGGACTATTAGATAAGCGATAAACATAGCAGTAGGTGAGCTGAAGCCTTCACTACTACATGATTGATTCTTTAGAGAATACTGAATGCCACATCTGATCAGATGTTCACTTCTGCAGATTGCGGAGCTTTACATGGGAATCCTTAGGTCAGTAAGAAGAATGTACATTAATATGTATAATAAGCTAAAGAGGACAGTTTACTGTAAATCTATTCATGGAGTCGGCATTAGAGACATTTTGGGGAACCATCTAGGTTTTATGTATATTGTTCTAAAGAGGAAACTCTGGTTTGCATTCCTAAAATTCATTTTATCCATTTTCTTTATTATATTGCATTTTTAGAACCTTGAGATACAATTTTAGTACAAAAAAAAACAGCTAACAGGGGCCAAAACTAACTTTACTTTTTCGGCAGTCTACTCCCAGTGCACTTTGTTAAGTGGAGAACGGTCCTTAAGGCATACTTACAAGAAGTCCCATTGTGACAGTGCCACAAGTGATGAAAGTCTATATGAAGATCTAATGTGGGGTCAGTACACAAAGGGGACTGGTCTGGGGTCTGTATAAATGTACAATTATATTATATACATTAGGGTGACTTACAATATATAGTCAAAATTACACATTTTACATACATGTCTAGGCTCCTCCAATTTTACTATGGACGAAAAATGGCCTTTGGTAAAATTTGAAAGTATTAATCCAAGTGGAAGGCAATGCTCAATATAACACATGCATTATTCCTTTGCAGTTGAGGATTTTACACTTTCGACACCTGTTTTGTGTTTTTTCACTGTCGGGCTTGGAACCACTTTTTTCTGGTTTGCTTCAACTACTTGCAGTAACAAACTACAAGCTATATGCTGAATTTAAAAAAAAAAAAAAAAAAACTGCGGAAAGTATAAAATTTTTAAGATTTGTAAGTTGTTGAGCACCTACGGTAGGATGCTGACACTTTGCCCATTTACAACTACTGATTATTTATTTTTATTTATTTATTTTTTTGGGGGGGGGGGGGGACACCCCTAATATATATGTCTTGTATTGTTCATGATTATTTGTACTCATTATTAGTATACTCCTTTTACAATTAATGTGCCATGGAATAAATGGTGCTACAATAATACCTGATGAAATTTTATATTTGTTTTATCTTTGTGTATTTTTTTTTTTTTATAAGTAATTTTGGAGACATTCATAGCAAGAATAACTAAGCTACATGATACCAAAGGAGACCATAGATTGCCTAAACAAACTGATTTAATGCTTTAACACTAAAAAGCCTCATGATGCAGATAAGAAGCAAAAAAGCAGAACTTTAACATCTTTACTTGTCCTGGATATTCATACACCTAGCATGACCCCTTGAGTTTTGAAGTGGTAGCACATACTCCACAGTAGTCCACAGTACAGTGAGACGTCATTGTTCTGTGTAAATGTGCCTCATTGCCTACAGTTAGCTACAGGCTTTGCTGCAAACTGTTTGAACATTGCAAATAGTGCAGAGTTAGGTGGCCACTATAGGCGGCCATGCATGGCACAAGTAGTCCATGGCATTTTATATAGATATACAAACTAGGAGCTATGCAAATAAAGGTCTAACTTCAATACAGAAATGTTCCTAAGGGTATGTGCGCATGAGCGGCATGGTGGCTCAGTGGTTATCACTCCATTCTTGCAGCGCTGGGGTCCTGGGTTCCATTACCTCCAAGGACGACATCTGCAAGGAGTTTGTATGTTCTCCCCTTGTTTGCGTGGTTTCCTCCGGGCTCTCCAGTTTTCCTCCCACATTGTAAAGATATACTGATAGGATGTTTAGATTGTGAGCCTCAATGGGGACATTGTTGCAAATGCACTATGGAATTTATAGCGCTATATAAATGATTATATTCGGTTGCAGAAATGTTTGCACCAAATCTGTAGTACTGCTTTGACATTTTTTTGTAGCCGGGTTTTTTTCCAGGTGTTTTTCATGCATTTGAGGTGGGAAACACTACAATTGACAGGCTGCAGATTTATTTCCGCACCTTATCTGCAAGGGGAAAAAAATGCAACGTGCACAAAACATCAGAATTCCCATTGACTTTGATGGCATAATCAGATTGTGACAAAACTGCACTGTTAAAAGGAAAACAAAAAATGCACTATGTGCACAAGGCCTAACACTTTATCATATATTATACATTATTTTCATATACATATTTTTTCCAGGGTGGAATAAATAAAACCTGACAAAAGTTACACAACTTTTTATATGTACTATACTTTTCGGACTAAATGGGTACGTACACACGATGAAGATTAGCAGTATTTTGGACTGAACGTATTTTCCCTGCATCCAATAAGCTGCGTTGTACAGTACAAGCATAGTGGATGGATGTATAGAAATCTCCTGCCCACTGGGCTTTTTACTGACATGGGGTGTGAGATTCCTATCCGCAGCATGTGAACCTCTCGTGCAGACATGCTTGAGTCTCCAGTGAGGGAGAACGCAGCGGACGCAGTGAAATCACGCTACATCCAGAACGCTCTCACAGACAGCTGCCATCTCTTCTGCTCAGCACTGAGCTGTGTGATCAGGGCAGAGCAGGCGAGGAAGCTGCCGGGATGTGAACGAAGGCTGCAGTAGCTGAGCAGCTGAAGGACCTATCACACAAGTCACTTCAAGAGATTTCAGGTCATATAACTAATTATATGATCTGAAAGGTCATTGAATTCATCGTCTCGAAGGTCCTTCAGTGGCTCAGCTCCTGCAGCCTTAGTTTAGGTACTGAAAAAGAACTGCAAGATGCAGTAATATACCAGAGTGCCTGCATGTATATATATATATATATATATGCATGTTCTGCAGCTGTGTATATATATATATGTGCATGTACTACAGCAGGGTGTGTAAATGTGCACGTACTACAGCAGGGTGTGTAAATGTGCATGTACTACAGCAGGGTGTGTAAATGTGCATGTACTACAGCTATGTGTATATATGTGCATGTACTACAGCAGTGTGTATATATGTGCATGTACTACATCCGTGTGTGTATATATGTGCATGTGCTACAGCTGTGTGTGTGTATATATATATGTGCATGTACTACAGCAGTGTGTCTATATGTGCATGTACTACAGCAGTGTGTATATATGTGCATGTGCTACAGCAGTGTGTATATATGTGCATTTACTACAGCAGTGTGTGTGTGTGTGTATGTGTATATATATATATATATATATATATATATATATATATATATATATATATATATATATATATATATATATATATTATAATATATATATATATAAATAGAAAAAAGTTTGAGCAGCGTCTCTCAATTGGCATACGCCCAGTGCTTAGCAGTCCTTCAGAGTGGTGTCCAACCACTAACTCCAGACATATAGATAAAGAAATGAGGCTGCAGCACACGATTATAGAAAAATACAGCCTTTAATGGCTTCTTATGGCATTAGAATAGCGACGTTTCGGTCCTCAGACCTTCCTCTGGCAGTCAGACTGCCAGAGGAAGGTCTGAGGACCGAAACGTCGCTATTCTAATGCCATAAGAAGCCATTAAAGGCTGTATTTTTCTATAATCGTGTGCTGCAGCCTCATTTCTTTATAATATATAATATATATTATATATAATATATATATATATGTGCATGTACTACAGCAGTGTGTCTATATGTGCATGTGCTACAGCTATGTGTCTATATGTGCATGTACTACAGCAGTGTCTATATGTGCATGTACTACAGCAGTGTGTGTCTATATGTGCATGTACTACAGCAGTGTGTATATATGTGCATGTACTAAAGCTGTGTGTGTATATATGTGCACGTTCTACAGCAGTGTGTGTATATATGTGCATGTACTACAGCTATTGTGTCTATATGTGAATGTACAGTAGTGTGTCTCTATATGTGCGTGTACTACAGCTGTGTGTGTATGTGAAGGTAACAAAGCTGGGCGCATAATATACAGAAAGTCATTGACAATAGATTTATTAGTTTCCTATCCTACCCTAATGCAATGAAATTAGAAATTAGAGATAAGGGACCAATCAACCAGGAAAATTTTAATCAATAGGAAGAATTTATTTCCAATTTTAGGAGTCTAATTCTGGGGTGCGTCTTTTAGACCGAAAAATAATGCATTTTTAACTAATATAAGAAATGAGACCGGGCACTACAAAGGATCAAAAAACCTTTCACCTTTACTTATATGTTGTTCAGTCTGGCAGTGTGCGAGTGCACTAGGGTGTGCTTACTTTGGTTAAAGCGTATCAATCAGAGTCCATCCATAAAGAAAAAAGGGCACACGCCAATTTTAGTGCTGAATATCATTTTAAAAGCCCTGTTACACGCTGCTATGTGGCAGCGATCCAACCAACGATGTGGATCGCTGCCACATCGTGAACTGATCGCTGGTGATCTGTCACACAGGCAGACTCACCAGCAACCAGTGGACCGGCGACATCATGGAAAATAATAAAATATTCTTTCTACGATGTCTAGCTCCCGCTGCCAGGCTGCGGTAAGTGGGAGCAGGCTGGTAACCATGGTAAACAGTGGGTATCTAAGCAGCGCCTAGTTACCCAATGTATACCCTGGTTACCAGCCTTCTCCACTTACAGGCCGGTATCCAAGGTACACAGCGGCTAACTAGGGACAGCACTTATTTTCCATGATGTCGCCGGTCCACTGGTCGCTGGTGAGTCTGCCTGTCGTTTGGCCCGTCACACACGCGCCGATGCGTGCTGACCAGCAGACAAACAACAGATTTATGGTCCTAGCCATTAATCTACGATCAACGACTTCTCTCTGATACGTGTCACACACAACGATGTTGTTTCAACATCGCTGCAACGTCACAAAAATAGTGATATGGTTAGTGAAATCGCTGTGTGTAAGAGGCCCTTTATTCTGGTGGAATTTCAGATCAAGCAGGAAGGGAAGGGGGTCCTAACGACCAGTTGAAGTGCCAGACAGGCACGAAACAGGCCGTTGTCCACAGTCTTCCACCCCCTCCCAGCTTGATATGAATTTCCACCGGAATAAAAGCGATCTCCAGCAGTAAAATGGGTGAGGAGTGCCCTTTTTTCTTTTTAGATTAACTAATGTATTTTTAAGTATAACATTTCTATAAAAAAAATTGCAACAAAAAACAAAACAAAACACTTTGCTGCCTTTTGCAGGAACAAGAAAAAATGGACACCACTACAAATCCTTATATCTCATGGACAAGACATATAGAAGACAAAACAGACAATTTTACGGAATATACTGAAAACGCCACATTAACGGACAACTCGACCACGTGCACTATGAATGAATCCTCACTTAATTATGCTCTAGTGTTTTTCTACTCCGTAATTTTTATTATTGGACTGATAGGCAATGGTTTGGCATTGTATGTGTTTTTATGTATCCACAGCAAAAGAAACTCTGTACAAGTGTATCTGCTGAATGCAGCCATTGCCGATTTGCTCCTGATTGTTTGCCTTCCATTTCGGATAATATATCACTTTTCAGAAAAGTGGAATATGGGCATTGTTTTCTGCAAGGCTGTGGGCAACCTGTTTTATATGAACATGTACATAAGTATTGTGCTTTTGGGCCTGATCAGTATGGACCGTTATGTGAAAGTGAAGAAATCTCAGCGACGGCACAGCGTGTCGAATAGGAAATTTAGCATCCAGATCTGCTGCTGCCTGTGGGCCGTGGCCATTTTCTCTGGGATGTTTCTCATTGCTTCACAATCAATCGAAAAACAACCTGACGACACTGTGTGTTTCCACTATACAGACCGAAAAGACAAAATTTGGCAAGCTGTATTTAATTACCTGGTAGTGTTAGTCTTTTGGATTGTTTTCGTAATGCTGATATTATCCTATGTAAAAATTGGAAAAAACCTTCAAAGGATCTCCAGGGAGCGAGCGTATTTACCAAGTGCTGGGAAGTACAATTCTACGGCGTACAAGTCATTCTTCGTGCTCTTCATTATCACCGTTTGCTTTGTGCCATACCACACATTTAGGATCGCTTATATAACAACTCAACTGCACACACTCTCCTGTTACTGGGTGGATATAGTTCACAAAACAAACGAAATTACCCTAATGCTGTCTGCCTGTAACAGCTGTCTGGACCCCATTATGTACTTCTTACTGTCCAATAGTGTCCGCAGGACAGTGAGGAAGCTTCTCTGCAGAGTCAGCCGAGATGGCAGCAAGAGTGAAAGCAACACATCAGATCTTCACCCAGGACTTACTCTACCGGACAGCATTACCAATGTGCAAACACAGTCTCCTACACCACTAAATAAAAGAAGAGTCAGAATGGCTGGATGTGAAAATATTGAATGGCACAAACATGAAAGGCTATAGACACCATTGGCACAGGGGGAAAAAAAGAATACATGGTATATATATATTTTTTTTCACATGGTAGTTTGAAAGTTGTAACAGTAACAACCAAGGTCAATTTTTTACTTATTCATTTTTGACCAAGATTTAAAAGATGCTCTTAGTTTCACATTGCTCTCTTGTATGGACGTCTCTCCCAGAAATACATAGTGAGCGTGATATCTCCATGTCCTGGATGCTCGAGCGTCAGCACAGCTTCATGTTTACAGCAATTTCCTCCTAACGCGTTTCCTCTGCCCTCCCTGGGAACATAGATGCTTTTACCACGCTCTCAGTCTGGGTAAAACCATTACCCCACCCTATTGCCTTTTTCCAAGAGTTAAGGGAGATAGGAGAGCGACCACGGAAGAAGCCGATGGATGTTCTATATATTTTGCAGAGCAGGACCTACATTTACTTTAACAGCATAACGGTAGGAGGTGGAGATGTTAAAGCAGGGCTGTGGAGTCGGTAAGTCACAGTTGCGACCCCCACTCCGACTCCTGGATTTTCAGGCTCCGACTCAGACTCCTTCATAAATGGCCACTTCATAACAATAAATTTACTGTTGTAAAATATTACCATCGTGCTTATTCAGTTTCTTACCATCATATAAGTAATCAGACCACTTGGAGCAAAAACTATATTTATTAGAATACAATTAGAATATAGCAAATAACTTTTATAAACTTTTCCAAACTGAGTAAATATGCAATAAACACTGTTATGCAGTTAATAAGAAGAAATCTATAAATTTGTCCTCAGAAAACATATTGCCTCTGTCAGATCCTCCTTCATGGATGCCCTCAAATCTGATCTAATTATTTGAGAGCAGAGAACAGCCTCTCTACACTAACTTGGGTTGGTGGCAAAGCAGTAACCACTCGGTCAACATCTCTGACAAGGTCAGGATACAGAGGAATCGCTTGTTGCACTGTTATTTTTGATGAACGGTCAAATTTCTCAATTTCTTTTAGTGCACATGAAAAATTCTACTGAAATATACTGGCTGTGTTCTTTGATTGGGATGACTCTTCTATGCGGGAACGCTTTGCACGGTCCTTGTGATCCAAATACTTTTCGAAATTAAATTCTTCATCAGTTGATGATGAGGGTGAAGATGTGGCAGGACGACCAAATTCTTCTTGTTCCTCCTGGCTGTTCTGCAACCCTTTCATCCTTACTGCTATTTCAAACAGAGCTTCTTTTCCTTTACTTAGCTGTTGATCATCTAGAAGAATCCGATGCATTGGGTCTACATAAACAGCTGCCAAAAGAATATTATTTTGTAATAGTAGCTCCTCTCTCCATTTCATTGATGTAGCAATGCCACTTGCAATTAACCCTCCTCTTTGAGACAGGCGAAACATCAGGTTCTTCCACTCCTTTAAAAAAATACCTGGAGTTAAGTTCTCTGCTTGTAATTTTTTAGTCACTGTAAATGGGTGCTCTAGCAATTTTTCCAGCTCAGTCACCTGATTCCACTGACTTTCATTTAGCGTCAGTTGAGGGTTAGCCATGTCTACAAGAAAGGTTTTCAGTTCAACCAAGCGCTGAATCGTTAAGTAAGTACTGCCCCATCGTGTGGTTTGATCAATAATTACCCCTTTTCCAGCACGTCTCTTCAAAATCGAGTCAACTTTAGGGGTTCTGGCAACAGTAGCCAATTTCCTCACCTTTTCAATCAGTGTAGCAGCATGTCCTTCTTGCAGACTGTCTCTTATAGCTAGCTGTAGCATATGCACAACACAGCGCATGTGATGATTGAAAGAACGTATTGACACAGTTTCAACAAGATCATCAAAACGATCATGTTGCTGATCATCTGAAGCAACTTCAGTTTGCTCCTCAGTTACAATACTGTGTTCCTCTATTTCAAACATTTCTGTGTCTGTGGACCCAGAAAGTTCTTCTAGCTGCTGGTCACCATCATTACACTCATTCATTAGCTTAATAGTACTTACGGTATCATATTTGAAGCATTGTCAGTTACGACAGAAAGAACTTGCTCTTTTTTAAGTTCATAGTCTTGCAGAACCTTTTCCACCAAGACCTGGAGAAACTCACTGGTGTGATAAGCTTTGGTGTCTTTTACTGCCAATGTCTTTTTCATTTTTGTCACAAACAAATTGGACATTGATGGCAAAATAGTTCACTCTGTGACGTGTGCAGGCATCCATTTTAACCTTCCTAGCGTTATTCCCGAGCCTGACTCGGGGTTAACATTCACTACCAGAAGCGTTAACCCCGAGTCAGGCTCGGGCTTACCCGCGTTCGCGGCAGATGCGGTAAAAAAACCGCATCTGCCGCACTTGCCGCGCGGTTGCGGTAATCTGCATAGTAAATCAGCCTCACATCACTATAGCAGGCTGAGAGGGGGCGTGCATAAGGGAGGGGAGAGCAGGCATGACGAGCACAGCTCACAAGTGCCAGCACACACAGGGAGACGCCCTCAAGTACGCAGGCATGTAAGTTTATAAGATCACACAAAACCAGTGCTGCTAATGGTTTACTAGGCTGCAGGGGCACATATTATCAGTGTATGAGGGTCATCCGAGGTGGTTGGTTCCCTTTACTATGCAGATTACCGCAACCGCGCCGCAAGTGCGGCGCAAGTGCGGCAAGTGCGGCAGATGCGGTTTTTTTTACCGCATCTGCCGCGAACGCGGGTAAGCCCGCTTTTAGCAAAAAATTCAAGACCTAAACAGACCGCCAGGGAGGTTAAGAAACAGAATGCGTCCCTTGAGAGTTTTTTTTAAGTTCTTCCTTTAGTTTAAAAGCTTCTTCGATTACTAATTTTCTAATACTCTCTCTCTCCAGAGAAACACCAAGCTTGCGGGCCATTTCCCCATCCAGACACATAAAGCTGGTTGTGAAAATAATGAAATAGGCACACTATCCTTTACAACAAGCTCTATGATCTGTTTTTTTAAATGTATCTACTGTCATTGTCACAGTAACTTTGTCACTGGCAAAATATCTTGCTACTGATGGCTGCAAAGTTCTCTGCTCCTTTGTTTGGCTGGAAGAGCTGAGCACTGGTTCCTTGGTTTGGATGCAGTCTTTCTCTTCCACTGCTTTCAGTACTTCTGGATGAAAGCGCTGTAAATGTCTCTTTAGATTAGAAGCTCTGGTAGGAGCATTTTTAGCTTTGCCTGAATAAGCACTGATCTTGGCTTGACAGCATCTGTTTTCGTCTGGATCATTTGTCATACACTAACAGACAATGTTTTCCATCTTGAGTGATGGTGAAATGTTCAAATACAGCTGATTTAATGTGATGCCTCTTTGACATTCTTAGGTTTTTAATTCTGCATTCACAATCCAAATGACAATTGTTTTTCCTAAAAACAATTGTACAAAATTATTGCCAGGTCGTACAACTGATATAGTGGTCAGTAATACTATTATTCCTCATGTACTCACAGTTAACTGATGCAAAGTTTGTTGAAAGGACAATACTTCTTACAGTCTTCCTCTTCTGAGTAGCAGGCAGCTGTGAGATGCTTGGGAGATGAACACCTAGTATGATCTAGTCTAGACGAGGAGGAGCTTTACTACTAAGAATTTGCAAAACATTTTCACTTTCAGTTTCATACATTGTAAGTAGGGGGGTTGGGGCAGCATGAGGTTAACCAAGTATAAGAGTAGAAGGGCAGTGGAGAACAGTGACACACAAGAAGTAAGAAATGTTTATCTCCAGCAGAACTGCTTATCACTGTTGTTCATAGTTTGATAGAACATATATATTTGAGTAACATTTATAAAATTCATATGAAAGTTCAATTATGAAATATGAATACATTTTTTATAAAGCTGGAGTCGGAGTCGGTCCATTTCTACCGACTCCAACCTAAACTAACTCCAACTCCACGACTCAGACTCCACAGCCCTGTGTTAAAGACTACTATTTAGAAAGTTGCTACATTTTGCATTGAAGTAAAAAATGAACCAGAATTTAGTGCGAGACTGAAGGAAAAAGGTTTTAGTTGAACACACTAAAGTGTCTAAATCCATACACATGTTAAACATTGAGGGGGCAGTGGCTACAATACACCTATGCCGCCCCGCCTTTTGTCTATGAAAAGTTGATATGGAAAGATAAATTTCATAAAAGCTCAAAATCAATGACCGTGTATATGACTACATTATATAGTGACAGCAAAGGTAAACAGTATTTTATGTACATTTGAAATGGGAGATGCTGTAAAAGGAAAATAAACTAAAATCAAGCTACAAAATCCGTATAGCAGACATGCAATTTCTACAATTTATAGAAAATTTCACCTAATTCTTACTTCACCAAAAGCCACTCAGCATGGACAGTACATAAACATTGTAATAAATTAGTGGATGGGGGAATTTAATTATTTCACGTCCAAGTCTACAGCTTTTTGCCCACTGGACATATTTTCTTTGTATAGTGTTTGTGCTGCGTTTGTCAGCTACAAAAAAGTAGCACAAACATATTGCATTTCTGCTGTGTTTCTGCACATACAAACGCAGCACAAAATCGGCACACACAGACAGACATTTTTTCACCCTCCCCGGTGGGTCCACGGTTAGCCCCAGCGATGTCTTCCTACCGGGCTCCGACAGGATCTCTGTGTGTTGTACTTCCTGGACCTTCTACAATGTGACAGCCTGAGTCACATAGGGTGCAGGTCCTGAAAGTCAACTGAAGGTGCTGGGAGGAAGAAATCACTAGAGCTCACCGAGGAGGACGAGTATTGGAGTATTTTTGCTCTAGAAATCACATTAAAAAAATCCTCATAAAAGGACTGTTTGAATACCTATCTGTGCTGCTTTTCTTTTGTGGGGTCAGAATGGAGTCAATGGGGAAACACAGCCCAAAAATGGGCATGTTAATAGACAGGGAAATGCAGGCGCAACAGCAGCACCCACAATTACACGTGGGCACAGCTTTTTGTAAATCACATTGACTGTAATGATAAAGTTGTGGGTGCTGCATTTTTGCTGCACAAATGCAGCAAGAAAATGCAGCACAAAGACACAGTGGGCACGTAGAGTTAAGGTCACAAAATGTAGCACAAGTTGTACTTGCAACAACAAAACAAAAACACCAACACTTCTTTTGTAGTAGTGCGAAAGTATTTAAGTTGGACTTCACCAAGGATGGCACTGCCAAGTACCCTGTGACAAATCTGAAATTCATGTGGGAAAGCTGGTGGGGAATTGGAGCCGAAATGTACACTGTCTCAAGGCTGGCATATACGGTATAACATTTTCTGGCACAACAAAAAAAGTCATTTAGCTCTTAATTGAAAGTCTGTCAGCCAGGATTTTGCTACCCTATCTGAAAGCAGCATAACGTACCATATGCTCAGAGACCCCAATTCCAGTGAGTTGTCCCATACTAGACAGTTTGCTGCAGTTTTGATATAACCACTGTTTTATCAAAAGAAGATTATCATTCGATCGCTAGTAAGCCTCTTGCCAGATAGTCCTCCACTTCCATGAATGCTGTATAAGGCTGCCTTCATATTTGTGTCTGCATGCAAACCCAGTGCAAACGCAGCCCATACTGATGTGAACGCAGCGGAGAATCTCCGCATGCGTTCACATTAGTATGCACCCCGGCCAGCCAATCAGCTGTCTCGGGGGCGGCCGGGAGGAGATCAGCGGTGGAGATCTCCTTCTCCCAGCCACAGGCGATCTCCCGCACCGACACCGAATAGGGTGATATCTGTGCTAATTGATATTTCAAATCTCCCACTGCCGACATCACCTATTCGGTTTCGGCGCAGTAGATTTAAACAGCCGTCAGATCAGCTGTTTCTTCAAATCTCCCGCGCTGACACTGGCGGGAGAGCAGCAGCGGCCACCGGGAGAGATTTCAATGAGATCCGCAGCGTTCTCCTGTGCTGTCATGCGGAGGGACACTGTGGAATTCATTGCCTTTAATGCGTGGTTTGTGCACTTGCACATAAAACAAGTGCCCGCACAAAAAATGCAACAGTCTGCGTTTGAAGGGCGCAAAAATTGTTCGCAAAGGAACGCAACCAAACGCAGGCACATGCGTTCCCATGTTAAACATAGGAATGCAGTGCGCAAGCGTTTGGCTGCATTCGGTACGCTGCGCTTGAAACGAAAGTGTGAAGGCGCCCTAACACCACCTCCACCACGGATTGGCAGCTTTCTTTGCGTCGGATTATATAAAGTACACAGTACATTAATCTTAATAAACGCTACTATACAACAATGGCATCCGTTTTACAATTTTTAACCTAACAAAGATGTGACAACCCATTTAAAAGGAAAGGTTGGAAAGTAAAATGCTTGTAAAAATTAGTTTTGCTCTAAAATGGAGGGATTTTCATTTGCAGGGTGCGATATCATCGCTGAGCGCCGCTGTGAATGAGCTCTCAGAGGACAGACAGTTGCCGGGAGAACCAATTTGTGGCATCCCCCAGCTTACAGGCCCCAAAGCAGCCGTGCGGCATGCAGCCATTGGTGGTACGCCACTAAATGCAACACTTACAAGGCTGTGCTCTGAAACTGAGGGATGGCTGAATCCAAACTGCTTCTGTGTGTCTGCCTTCTCCCACACCACAGAGCGCTATTACCAGCTTAGTTTGGTCTCTTAGCGAAGTCATGCAGAACTTTCAATCTTCAGAAACAGAGAAACCCCCCATTGGCACCACCACCTAACATACTATGTTATGGCTGTAAGGCTACGTTCCCGACAATGAGTTTTTGGTGATGGGACTGATTTTTCCTTTAGGCTACCTTCACATTACGATTTTGAAGGAGCCGATGCTGTCCGATAAATTCGGACAGCATCGGCTCCCTTCTGATGCCTGTAATCGGATGCCAAATAGGCATCCGATTCCGGCATTAAATCGTAGCCTCCGGGCTGAAAAAAAAAAAAAAAAAAAGTTTATGCTCATCTCTCCACGAGCCCCGCCGTCCTGCGTCTCCCGCAGGCTCCCGGTGTCTGCAGAGGTCTTCTACTGCAGTACAGGACCTGCGGTGAGTCCAGTCACGTGAAAGCAGGTTACACCATGGTAACCTGCGGTCACGTGACTGACATCACCGCAGGTCCTGTACTGCAGTAGAAGACCTCTGCAGACACCGGGAGCCTGCGGGAGACGGGCGGGGGCTCGTGGAGAGGTGAGCATAAACTTATTTTTTTTTTTTTAACCCCTGCCTTCCAGTTTGGAGCAATTTTACTGTTGCCCTGATGAAGTGGCCTGTTTGCCACGAAACGCGTAGGCTGAATAAACAGGTGTGTGTGTTACTCTTATTGTGGTCAGCGCGGCTTCTATCCATCCGGTTCTAATTTCTCCAAGTGGATCCTTACTTTTTGCCGGGATCCTGCTGCGACCATACGTGCTTGTCCAAGGGAGTTGTGACCATTCACAACCAGACCAGGTGAGTCTGTATTGTGGGAGTCCGTGTGACCATCAAACCAGAAGGTATTACTCTATGTGCGCTTCTTTTCCTTCTTATTTGTAATGAAAAAGGCATGTAACCCGCACATAAGTATCAATAAAGGTTTTGTCAAAACCAAATACCAGAAAGTATCACAAGAAAAGCTTTATTTAAAACATGATCAAGCAAAAAGGAAAAAGAAAAACAAAACCTTGATTAAAATGAATATTAACCCCTTCACCGAGCTTTTTTTGACCCCAACAACCAGGCAATTTTCTGACCAGTGTCCCTTTATGAGGTTATGAACAATGAAGAGAAAGTTGACAAAACTGCGTAGCACTTCACACAAACTATACTACAAAAATCTATTTTATTAGGTCACATGAAACACACAAGTTAACAACATCTAAAAACAGTGCAAGAATGCAACAAACCTGTGAATGGGGTGGGGTCCATGCAGTTATAATTACAAGAAATGATCCCAATCTGGTACATGCAAATACAGAATACACAAACAAATGGCAAATACAGTATACGCTCTAAGCAGGACCTGGGGCCCCAGTGTCACCGTCTTGATCCCGGCTGCACTATCCTTGACATTCAGCTTGCTGCATCATCTGGCTCATGCTCTCTCCCTTTCCCAGCATGGGATTTCCATTCCTGATTATCTGACCCATTTGTGGGCGAGATTTATTATGGTGGATTATCCACTAGCAGGCAGTGTGTTTTGCATTTTCTTGGGTCTGCCTACAGTTCCTTACATGCTTATTGACACATTGGCACTTGTACTAATGGATGTGATCTAAACGTAAGCTGTTAATATAGCATTTGCCCTGGATATTTCATTCATCGAGTGGCTCTATTACTTCCTACTGCAGTGGGTCCAATTTGGACACTGTTTAGAGCGTATACTGTCTTTGACAATTTTTGCCATTTGTGTATTCTCATGTACCAGATTGAGATCCTTTCTTGTAATTACAACTGCAGGGGCCCCACCCCATTCACAGGTTTGTGGTTTGTTGCATTCTTGCACTGTTTTTAGATGTTTTTAACTTGTGTGTTTCATGCGACCTAATAAAGTTGATTTTTGTATTATACTTTATTATGTGGAGTGCTACGCAGTTGTCAACTTTCTCCTCCTTGTTCATTCTTGCCCTGTTGACTAGCAGCACCCCTTCACACTTTGACGTCTTGACCTGAGTTGGTGCATCTATCCTTGTTTTCATTCCTTTATGAGGTTATAACTCGAACTCTTCAGTGATTGTGAGATTGTTTTTTTCGTGACATATTGGACTTCATGTAAGTGGCAAATCTAGAACTATAATTTTTACATTTCTAAAAAAAAATAAATGGAAATTTAAGGAAAATTTTGAAACTTAATTTTTATACTGTTAAACCAGAGCGTAATGTCGCACAAAATAGTTAACAAATGTTACTTCCCACATGTCTACTTTAGGGCCCTTTCACATCAGCGTTTTTCATAATTCGCGGCAGATGCGGTGAAAAAACCGCATCTGCCGCGTTTGCCGCATAACGGTTCCACTTGCGGCACGGTTGCGGTTTTTTTCAATGTAAAGTATAGGCGTACTTGCGGCAGGTGCGGCAAGTGCGGTTTTGCACTTGCGGCAGGTGCGGCCGCGAAAAAAACCGCGGCTTGCTGCGGTTTTTTTCGCGGCCGCACCTGCCGCAAGTGCAAAACCGCACTTGCCGCACCTGCCGCAAGTACGCCTATACTTTACATTGAAAAAACCGCAACCGTGCCGCAAGTGGAACCGTTATGCGGCAAACGCGGCAGATGCGGTTTTTTCACCGCATCTGCCGCGAATTATGAAAAACGCTGATGTGAAAGGGCCCTTACATCAGCGCAATTTTGGAACAAAATTTTTTTTTTTACGTCAGGAAGTTAGAAGGCTTCAAAGTTCACCAGCAATTTCTCATTTTTCCAACAAAGTTTACAGTACAAAGTTTTTTTTATTTTTAGTGACCCCATCACATTTGAAGTCACTTTCAGAGGCCTATGTGACAGAAAATAACCAAAAGTGACACCATTCCTAAAACTGCACCCCTCAAGCTACTCAAAACCACATTCAAGAAGATTAACCCTTCGGCTGATTCACAGGAACTAAAGCAATGTGGAAGGAAAAAAATTAAAATTTTACTTTTTCCAACAAAAATATTACCGTATATACTCGTGTATAAGCCGAGTTTTTCAGCCCAAAATTTGGGCTGAAAAGTCTCCCCCACGGCTTATACACGGGTCAATACGGTAGGGCCGCTCATTATATATGCACTGCTTCCCCCTGTCAATCAGCGGCAGGGGGAAGCAGTGCATATATGCCCCCAAATGCTGGCACTCTCCCTCCTTGTAAGGGCCCCCCATCCCGCTGCGTATCTTACCATTCCGGTCTTCTGCACAGCGCCGCTCCTCGGTGCTCCGTTCTCCATGCTCCGTCCTCGCTGCATCCGGGATCTCCGGCCGTCGCAGGCTTATGACATCATCGCGCGACGGCCGGGGATCCCGGATGCAGCGAAGACGGAGCATGGAGAACGGAGCACCGAGGAGCGGCGCTGTGCAGAAGACCGGAATGGTAAGATAAGCAGCAGGGGGGGGGTGGCCCTTACAAGGGGGGCGAGTGCCAGCATTTGGGGGCTGCTATATACCCCCTGGGGGCTGCTGTATACTACCACTGGGGTTGTATATACCACTGGGGCTGCTGTATACTACCACTGGGGCTGCTGTATACTACCACTGGGGCTGCTGTATACCACACTGCTGGGGGCTGTATACCTGTGCTGGAGTCCACCCTCGGCTTATACACGAGTCAATAGGTTTTCCCAGGTTTTTGCATAAAATATTGCATTTTTCACAAGGGTAACAACAGAAAATTGACCCCAAAATTTCTTAAGCATTTTCTCTAAAGTACGCGCAAATACCACTGTTTGGGCACACGGCAGGACTCGAAAGAGAAGAAGCGACATTTGCACGAGTGACCGTATTTTGGAAATTAGACCCTTCAAGGAATTCATCTAGATGCGTATTCAGCACTTTGAACCCTCAGGTGCTTCATACATCGAGCCGTGAAAAATGAAAAAAGTACTTTTATTTCCACAAAAATGTTCTTTTAGCTTTAATATTTAAATTTTCACAGGCAAGAGGATAAAATGAATCCATAAGCATGCTTGGCAATTTGTCCTGAGTACGGAGATACCCCATATGTCGCAGAAAACCACAAATTGGAGTGCCTTCATTAGAAGCACCAATTTCTGGGGTGGCTGAGGGCTGCTATTATGTAATGTGGGTAGGCCAAATAACAATGGGCCTCACCAAGCTGAGAATACCAGACCAAGTTGCCTGGGATCTACTTTGGTTGGCAATCAATAGGGTGAAGCCCACACTTTGTTTTTCATTTATTTAGATAATTATAAAAAAAAAAAAAAAAAAAATAATCTAAAATACATTGAAGCTCTACGATACTTTCACAATTTTTTCATAACTTTTTTACTTAGTCCCATTAGGGCATCACCTTCTGCTGCTCTGATTGCAGATGTATGGCATGCCAATAATCTGACTGTAGACACAAGTCCCAGAGATCACATGATCTCTGAGGCTAGGGTCAGGTGACCAGATGTCCAATGTCAATGTCGGGTAACCATGACAATTATCAGGTGACAATGAATTTCATTGCCTGATCATTCCTGAACACCCAATCAAAGAGACTATAATGAACAGCTAATAACGGCGATCTTGGCTGCAGGATGACAATGCAACCCCCCCACCCGTCACATCCTTTCTTTGTTATTAAACTGCCCCCAATGTTATTTAGATTATGTAGTGTTCATTAGTAAGCTCATTTATTTTTTTTATATCATTTATCTCAAAAATTATTTTAGATACTTAAGCTAGCTTCACACCTTGGTTTTCGGCTCTCAGGTTCTGTCAGGTATTTTGCAGGATGCACTGGACAGAACCGGACAACCCCGGACAAACAGAACCGGAATCTGTGGCTGCCTCTGTCCAGTGCTGAAATTTCTGCATAGCGACTGGATAGGAGCTAGCTGGGGAGCTCTCCAGGTGCTCAAATTCAGCGGCGGCTGTTTGTAGCAGTGACCGCTCTCATTACCCGGTGTCTGGGAACCGGTCGATTTAATGCCTATAGACTGCCATGTTATGGGGCGCCGGATCCGTGAGGATTGAGTTTTGTCCAATATTTGCATCGGACACAAAAAATGATGCAGACTCTGGTTTTGTATCCGATGAAAAAAAAAAAAAAAAAAAAAAAAAAAAATCGGACAAAACTGGATTCTGCCAGAAAAGCAGCAAACGGACGCCAAAAAGGCACAATCTGGCGCCATAAGGATACATGGGGACAAAATCAGATCCGGAGCTGTCCAGTTCACACCGGACAGACATGGCAGGTTCCCTTGGGGTGGGAGGGGGGAGGGGGGGAGGGAAGAAAACACAACATAACTTCAAATTGCCCTCCTTTTGCCCCATTGAAAATAGGACTATTATAAAAAATATATACACATTGGCATCACAGCATTCAGAAATGCCCGACCTATCAATATATATAAATCAATAATTCAGGTCTGTAAACTGTAATAAAAAAAAAGTCCCAACAACATTACGTTTCTTTTTTTTTTGGTCGCCACAACATTGCAATAAATGCAATAATATGCAATCAAAACAGCGCAACTACCCAAAAATGGTATCTTTAGAAACATCAGCTCAAGATGAAAAATATAAGCAGTCACACAACTCCAGATCCCAGAACATTAAAATGTTACTAGTCAGGGAAAATGGCAACAAAATTGCAAGTATTTTTCTTTAAAAACTTCCAACAAAATTTTCCCCACTTATATCAAAATATACACATTTGGTATTCACAAACTCATACTAGCCAGAGGCATCACACTGACATGTCAATTTTACCATACACTGTGTGCAGGATTAATAGGCAAATGAGTATTTTGATGACATGATACTTTTTATACATGTTGTCCTACTCCAAGCTGTATAGGCTTGAGAACCAACTACTAATTAAGTAAAATCAGATGATGTGCATCTCTGTAATGAGGGGTGTGGTGTAATGACATCAACACCCTATATAAATTAGTATACCTAGTTGAAACACAAATGGATAATCCAACATCATCAAAGGGCTTCTCCTCAAATTCATCTATTACAATTTTTGGAGCAATGGAGAGTGTATGCCCTTATAAATAATTATTTATAAGGGCATACACTCTCCATTGCTCCAAAAATTGTAATAGAACACCCTACATAAGGTGTGCTTAATTATTAGGCAAATGCCTTTCCTTAGGCAAAATGGGTCAGAAGAGAGATTTGACAGCTCTGAAAAGTCCAAAATTGTGAGATGTCTTGCAGAGGGATGCAGCAGTCTTGAAAATGCCAAACTTTTGAAGCGTGATCACTGAACAATCAAGATTTCATGGCAAATAGCCAACAGGGTCGCAAGAAGCGTGCTGGGCAAAAAAGGCGCAAAATAACTGCCCATGAATTTAGGAAAATCAAGCGTAAAGCTGCCAAAATTCCATTTGCCACCAGTTTTGCCATATTTCAGAGCTGCAACGTTACTGGAGTATCAAAAAGCACAAGGTGTGCTATACTCAGGACATGGCCAAGGTAAGGAAGGCTGAAAAACAACCACCTTTGAACAAGAAACATAAAATATCAAGACTGGGCCAAGAAATATCTTATCTTAAGACTGATTTTTCAAAAGTTTTATGGACTGCTGAAATGAGAGTGACTCTTGACGGGCCAAAGAGCTCCACTCCGACTCAGATGCCAGCAAGGAAGAGGTGGAGCACTGGTATGGGCTGGTATCAAAGATGAACTTGTGGGACTTTTTCGGATTGAGGATGGAGTGAAGCTCAACTCCCAGACCTACTGCCAGTTTCTGGAAGACAACTTCTTCAAGCAGTGGTACAGAGAAAAAGTCGGTATCGTTAAAAAAAAAAAAAAAAACATGATTTTCATGCTGGACAATGCTCCATCACATGCATCCAACTACTCCACAACGTGGCTGGCCAGTAAAGGTCTAAAAGAAGAAAAAATAATGACATGGCCGCCTTGTTCACCTTATCTGAACCCCATAGAGAACCTGTGGTCCCTCATAAAATGTGAGATCTACAGGGAGGGAGAACAGTACACCTCTCGGAACAGTGTCTGGGAGGCTGTGGTGGCTGCTGCACACAATGTTGATAGTAAACAGATCAAGCAACTGACAATCTATGGATGGAAGGCTGTTTAGTGTCATCATAAAGAAAGGTGGCTATATTGGTCACTAATTCTTTTGGGTTTTGTTTTTGCATGTCAAATGTTTTTTTCTACATTTTGTGCAGTTATATTAGTTTACCTGGTGACAATAAACAAGTGAGATAGGAATAGATTTGGTTTTATTAAGTTGCCTAATAATTCTGTACTGAAATAGTTACCTGCACAAACAGATATCCTCCTAAGATAGCCAAATCTATAAAAAAAAAAAAAAAAAAAAAAAAAACACTCCAACCTCAAAAATATTAAGCTTTGATGAGTCTTTTGGGTTAATTGAGAACATACCGTATTTTTCGCATTATAATACGCACTTTTGTTCCCCCAAATTTTGAGGGAAGTGGGGGTGCGTCTTATAATGAGAAACAATACTGTTGTGCGGTGGGAGGGGGGCACTTGGGCCCGCTCATTATCTCCTGTAATATGCACTGCTTCTCTGTGTCAATCACCAGTGGGAGAACCCATATTACAGTAGCGGGACCGTAGGTTAGCGGCTATGGTCTCGTGTGGATAGTCAGTGCTTTCCACGCAATGAAAGCGTGGAAAGCACTAACTATCCCTGGGAGCATGATCATACTCACCGCTCTCCTCATTGTCCGCACCATCCCCGCTCTTTTTGCCGGCATCCAGATCCTGGCAAACCCCATTTAACATTAAAAATTATTTTTTCCTTCATCAAATGTGGGGTTCGTCTTATAATCCAGTGCGTCTTATAAAGCGAAAAATACAGTAGTTGTTGATCAATAATAAAAATAATCCTCTTAAATATATCTTGCCTAATAATTCTGCACACAGTGTATAGAAAATATGATTAATAAAAAGCCGAAAAACAATAATTGTGCGTTTTGTTTTTTTTTTTCTTGCAATTTCACCGCATTTGGGATCTTTTTCCTGGTTTCCAGTACACTATACGGTGAAATGAATCATGTCATTCAAAAGAAACTCATCCTGCAAAATACAAGCCATCATAGAAAAAATGGAAAACAAAATTGCCGGGGATAGAGGGGTTGAGGGTGAAGGTAAGCTTTAAATGTGTGCGATTAGTTTTCATACATCTACAGTAAGAAAAAAATCCGAAATTATTAAACAGTTAGGGTTATATTGGAAACATTAATAGAAATCGGACGCCGCTCGGATATTCTATGTAGCATTTGTTTTTCATGATATATCAATAGACTAAGGCTATGGGCAGACAAAAAAGTGATCAGCTTGTGGTCCTGAAAATTCTGCATCAAAACCTCATCAGGTTAAAGAAAAAAAACAAAAAAAAAAAAAAACACAAAAGAAGTGTTGTTTTAGATCAGATTTTTTTCCTCTTTAGGAGAATTGGGTTGTTATTACAATAGGGTCAATTGTGAAAACTGATCAATTAATTGACATGCTCCTTTTTCCTGATCCGGTTTCTGCACCATAACTACACCAGTAAGGGTGCGTTCAGACTACGATTTTTAGGGAGCCGATGCTGTCCGATATAAATCGGACAGCATCGGCTCCCTTCTGATGCCTGGAATCGGGTGCCATATAGGCACCCGATTCCGGCATAAAATCGTAGCCGAAGGCAGAAAAAAAGGAAAAAAAAAAAGTTCATGCTCACCTGCCCCCGAGCCCCCGCTGTCTCCAGCCGTCTTCCTTAAGGCTCCCGGTGGATCCCGCAGGCTGCCGGTATCTGCAGAGCTCTTCTACTGCAGTACACAGGACCTGCGGTGATGTCACAGTCATGTGACCGCGGGTTACCATGGTGCGGGATCCACCGGGAGCCTTAAGGAAGACGGCTGGAGACAGCGGGGGCTCGGGGGCAGGTGAGCATGAACTTTTTTTTTTTTTTTAACCCCTGCGCTCCTAGTTGAGCAGTTTTACTGTACTGAGCATTGCTCAGTACAGTAAAATAGGGTCCGAGGAGACATGAGATGTTTTCACGGACCCTTCTCCATAGGGCCCCATGTTAGGGATCGGGTCAGATCGGATGTGCACTAAATGCCATCCGATTTGGTCCGATCCGAGTCTGTCAGATTCTGTAATCGGATGAAAAAAACGTTGCAGGCAACGATTTTTTTCTCCTGAAAAAAATCGGCCAAAATCGGGCAGATTCGGATCGGACCAAATCGGATGGCATTTAGTGCACATCCGATCTGACCCGATCCCCATAGGGATGCATGGGGTCCGAAAATCGGTCCGATGCTGTCCGATTTTTTTCGGACAGCATCGGAAATACAAAAATCGTAGTGTGAAAGCACCCTAAGACGCAGACATTGACACAGCATTTCTCAAACGTCATTAACTTTGCTGGCATCTCGATAAATTGATCAGTGTTTTGTGCAAGAAAGAAAAAAAACAAAAAAAACAGCGCCACTATTCCTGAAAGAGCTGCGGTAATAGCGGCGCGGTAAGCAGCAAGTTAACAGAGGTGATCCAAGGACACCATTGGTGTATTAACCTCTCGCTCAGTCACTATGGCAATGGTGACCTCTGTTATATCACCACTTACCCTGCCGCAGGTCTCAACGTTGTCATTAAATGATTAGAGACCACGAGGCGCGGATGTGTTGCTCGTTCCATGACCTCTAATGTAAGAAAAGTAGTGTAGAAAGAATGGGGTTTTCAGACCGTGCTCCCGCCTGGACGAATAATCTCAACTCGCTGAGTTCACGGCTTCTGACCCATGAGGGACATATCATATTGAGCCGAACAGTGCGCGGTATGATGCTCGTTTGAGTCTTTGCCTGCGTCAACCACACCCTGTGGTAGACGTCCGCTTACCACGCAGTTTCCCCTATTGGGGAGGTCACTTGGGCAAGAAAAAAAGAAAAGCAAGTTCCGTGCATTAATCGAAAGAGAAGGAGAGGAAAGGTAGAAAATAGCTATAAAGCGAGGATGAGAAGGAGAAAAGTAATAGGCGAGAGACGTTCCCCTTACCCAAATAAGAAAGTGTGAAAGGATATAACTGGAAGACAGGTGAGGACAGGGAGGGGAGAAAAAAAAAAAAAAGAAAAGAAAAAGGGGGAGGGGGGGGGCGCCTCAGCTCTACTCCACCTACCCACATCTCGACCCACTGGCGACTGAGGGGTACTCCTGTCACAAATACGTCCCGAAAATTCCAGGCATCTTTGAAAAGGATCCACACAATCCAGGTCACCAAGAATTTAATCAAGGGAGTTTGAGGCTTCAGCAGCCAACTCTTCCATACGAAAGATCTCAGTCAGTTCGCTGTACCAGTCCAACATGGTAGGTACCTGGGCAGATTTCCAAAATCATGGAATAACCGCTCGGGCCACGGAAAAACAAAAGCGTAGGATATTTTTAAGGAATTTAATCGACTAGGGAAAGATAGACAGTAGTGCCATCTCTGGACCCCCTTCCACATGCCTACCAGTGATCAAAGTGTAGTTGGCGAATACCCGTGACCAAAAATTTTGAACCCCCGGACAGCTCCACCATATGTGGAGCAACGTGCCTTTAGCAGCTCCACATCTCCAGCACATTTCAGGTGTCGAGGGGAAGATAGCATGTAGATTGGTGGGGCGAGATGCCATCTTGTTAAGATTTTATAGTTTTTTTTCTTGAGCCGTCCACGTATTGGCTATCTTGTAGGTAAAAAAGAAACATTTCTTCCAGTCAGCCTCAAAAATGTCCCTTTCCCTCATCTTTTGGATGTAACATCTCCCCCCCCACTCATCTCCATAACAAGGCGGTACATAGTGAAGATCCTATGACTAAGAGAAAACATACCCCAAAATGTGTTGAGAGAAATTAATCCTTCATAGGCTGGGGTCACACACCAGATATCTGGGCAGATATTGTTCACAGATCTCTGGTTGCAGTGAAATCATGGACACATGGTTCCATTTTGTGGCTGTGTACAAATGGAGCAATCTGTCCATGATTTCACTGCAACCAGAGATCTGTGAACAATATCTGCCCAGATATCTGTGTGTGTGACCCCAGCCATACGCAGATATGTGGTGGAAAGCTACTTCTGCTGAGCTTAAAAAAAAAAAAAAAAAAAAGACATTTTGGAGTGCAGACTTTGATGGAATGGTCTACTGGCACCATGTCACATTTGCAGAGCCCCTGATGTGTCAATAAAGAATATCTGGCCACTTATGGGGGTGAACTATTCTTAACTTTGTCAGATGTATTGTTCCTTTGTTCAGAGAGTCAAGAAACATGGGCCATTGTTTCATGAGGGACTGTCAGGTGCCAACTTGGGCAATGCATCCCAATTGAGGATCAAATCAGCCCCTTAGGGTGTACTAGTCTGTATTAACTGGAGGACAACTGAACTAGAGAACAATGAGGGAACAGCAATTATTAACTTCCCCCGTTCTTGTGTGACACAAATGTCCTAAAAGGGCCCCTTTACAAGCTGAGACTTTCCAGCGATCCCGGCCTGGTGGGATTGCTGGTGGGATCGCTGGAAAGTCTCTATGCAGTCGCTGGTAAACTGTCAAACAGGCAGACTCACCTGCCACCAGTCAGCAGCAACATCGCTGGTAACCAGGGTAAACATCAGGTAACAAAGCAGCTCACTCTTAGTTACCCAGTGTTTACAGCCTGAGCTAAGCGGGAGGATGCTGGTAACCAAGGTAAATAACGGGTAACTAAGCAGAGCATGCTGCTTAGCTAGATGCCATTTACCCTGGTTACCAGTGCCCAGCATCTAATGTGCAGCGCTGGGCATTGGCTAGGAGGTCGCTGATCGTTGGTTTCTCGCTGTCACACACAGCGATGCGTGCTGACCAGCGGTAGACCAATGACCAAAAAATGGTCCTGAACGATTTGTAGCGATCAGCGACCTCACAGCAGGGTGCAGCTCTGGGGATTGGATGTGAGGTCGCTGATCGTTGGTCTCTCGCTGTCACACAGTGATGCGTGTGACCAGCGGGAGACCAAGGACCAAAAAATGGTCCTGAACAATGTGCAGCGATCAGCGACCTCACAGCAGGGGCCAGGTCGCTGATGTGTGTCACACACTGCGACATCGCTGGAGAGGTCGCTGTTTTGTCACAAAACTTGTGACGTTTCAGCGATATCGCTAGATATGTTGCAGTGTGTGAAGTACCCTAAATGGGAGCGGAGGAGTATAAAAAGGTGTCTGCTCCTATCACTGCTGATCCTACAGGACTTCAGTCTAGGAGGCATGGTTCCAGCTGGTGGCTTAAAGAACCACTCTACTTCCCAACACTGAGGCCACATATTAATTTGGAGAACCCAGGTTGGGATAATTCAGTTACCTGCCCACATTCCTCCTGGTTGTTCCCCTCTTGTTGTGGGAGTCGGCCAAAAGCAGAGTGATGCAAGCTGGGGTATTTACAAACAAGAAGAATTTAGAGCTCACCATGCCTGAAACTCCCATGATTGCACTGCTATCTGCAAGCACCACCTGGTGTAACTTCTCCAGAGTGTTGGATTCCACTGACACTTGTGCAGTCTGCTTGACAGACAGGAAAAAGGAATAACCTGACACATCCAGATGAATGCAAATGAACTTGGATTTTATTCCATATCTTTTAAGGGATATCATAGTGGTCTGGTAGATGTTACATACTGCTCTCTGACGCGTGAGGTATGGAATAAAATCTAAGTTCATTTTAATTCACCTGGATGTGCTGGGTTATTCCAGTTTCCTGTCCTGCTAGCTGGGGTAGTTGTCCCTGAATGTCCCAAAGTCACAGAAAACAGGTTTTAATCTCTGGTGAGTCAATGGACGGATGAGACTGTCACTTGAGCCATCGTGTCTTTGAAGAATGCACTGTTGGAATCATCTCTGGGAGGACACAGCTTTATTACTATAAATGCAAATATTTCTGGTGAACTGTATAGTATATCAGTAGTCCACTATTGCCATTATGCAGCACAATGCACCAAAAGGTCATAATTTCAGCTGCATTTACAGGTTTTCCAACTGGTATAGGATGACATGAAACTTTGTATGCCCATCAATTTACCCAAACTGGTCTAAGCCGTATAAGATTTATTATATCATCGATGGAAAAGAATTTTAGAAAGTCAATTTCAGAGAGGTTTGTAGGGTTAAATAGGATTCTTGAGCTGTGCAAGAAATCCAGAACAGGCTGAACATTTTCATGGGTTGGAGTCCATATTGGGTCAGTTGCTGAAGGGGTTGCCTCGTTCCTTGGGTAGTTTGCTGTGGGCCCCTACACACTAAAAGGAGGACGATATGAAGGAAGACGAGGGCAAAGAGAAATATGAAATGATTAAGGGGACGAGGGCAAAGAGAAATATGTAAACTTCTTCAATGCCTCAACCTGTACTGGATGCAAGTAAAGCATTTGCCTCCTTTACTGACTAATGTCGGGACAAAATAGAAAAAAAAAAAAAAAGTAAAAATTAGTGATGCTCATCATTTCCAAGAGCAAGAACTAAACCACATTCTGAAAGGAAGTCCTGCAGTAACATCACAGTGTAGGTTCATCGATGATAAAAGTTGTGGTTTTAAACCACTGGTGCTGCCCCTCACCAGTTCCCCCCACAGTATAAGCATGTGCACATACATTTTTATTATCCTTTTCACTGAAGATGGGGCACAAGCCATTTTTGTGAGGCGGGTGTCACTTTCCCGTAGACGAGGCTTATCTGAAATCATACACTACATTCTAGCCTTGCACTTGAAATATGCAGAACTATCCACAGGGATAAATGACATGCTGCACATTTTCCCACATGAAAATCTGCAGCATATACACAAGACAAGAATCCGCGTGGGCACAAGATTTCAAAAAGCCCTACAATTTGCTGGGAGTTTGCTGTGCGGCGGATTTGAAATAAATCTGGATGTGTATCTTTTCTACACGGATCCGGACAGGTCATTTCACACTCGGATCCGGCCATGCTAACACTAAAAACCCATATCTGGGTTCAATAGAGCCCCATTGTATTGTTCCATGCATTGCCCTGGATTCGGGTGTGCAAAATTTTGTCATGGAGACCAAAAGCTCTCCAAAATGTGTTTTTGGTCTCAGTGCAAAAAAGCAGGGCACACTCTGATCAGCGGCAATTGTAAAACACTGGATGCACCTGCAAGTGCCGGCGGGTGACTCCACTTTAATCTGGAATCACATGGATTCCCAAAAATGGCAGTGTGAAACCAGCCCAGGTTTGTCTTATAGTACCAAGGAACTGAGAGTCCAGAATCTTCACCAAAAGTACATTTTTACTATCACTTTCATTCTGCCTAATAAATGTAAAACAGAAAATCAATGATCTATATACACTGACTGATGGTGTGTATGTATAATGCAAACATCTAACGTATTCCTCACTTTACAAAATGCATCGGACAGGTTATCGACCAAAACCGAGGCATCACTGTATGTCAATGTATTTGACTATGGTGCTCATACTCAATTATGAATATACAGACATGCACTAGTCCTCCTCTTTACCCGCCTCTGCTCCTTAACTAACCCCACAACCTCCCCTATCTGACCATCTACTTACTTTCTCATCATTGTCGTCCTCACCTGCTACCATGTCCACCAACTCGCACACCCTCGCAGAAGCCTCACACACGTTGACACTCACATACTCGCTGACACTATTTTACCACTATCATCCATGTCCTCACTCCACATCACAAAGCTCTCAATGATCTCAAGGAGACCAGTCGAGGAAACCACTGTGGCAGCTGGCTAAAGCGCTCAAACACAGTGAAATCCTAGGTGTATTGCCTCCTGAGAATTTGAATATGCAAATTGAATTCTGTGGAGCCTCTTTTAAGAGTCTCAAACATGGGACTAGCCAGATAGTGGGATAGTGACTGAAAGGGCTAATTAATATGGTGGTTATGGTGGTCTCGCAAGGAGTCCACCCCAGGGCTAGTTCCTTTCCTGGAGGATATCTGGCTAGTCCCGTGTTTGAGACTCTTAAACGAGGCTCCACGGATTCCATTTGCATGTCCTCACTCCATGACACAGCTAATGCCACAGCTTTCTACAATTCTACACACAGCAGCGATTGATGCAGCTGCCCCTCTCGTTCACAGCAGAACAAGACGAATTAACAGACAACCCTGGTCACACAGACACCACTAAAAACATGCGATGGGCATCTAGGGTTGTTGAGCAGTGCTGAAAGAAAACACATTCACAAGAAGACTACACAGCATTCAAACAAGCGCTTCTCAAATTCAAGTCAGCACTCACCACCACTAAACAGAATTACTTCATTCACCTCATATCCTCTTTATCCCACAACCCCAGGCAGTTATTCAACACATTTAACTCCATCCTTTGCCCCCCCCCCCCCCCCCCACTTCTCATATCTCTGCAGAAGACTTCACAACACACTTCAACAAAATCAATCAGATCAAACAAGTCTTTACTACCAAACTATCACAACCTTTCTGTATACCAGACCACTCCCCTCCCCAAGTAACCATGCTCTCCTCCATCACTGAAGGAGAACTTGCACACCTCCTCTCCACATCACCCCTCACCACTTGTGCGTCGGACCCCATCCCTTCCCATTTCCTCCCCAACCTCATCATCCACGCTTATCCCAGCCCTAACCCACCTCTTTAATCTATCACTAACCTCCGGTACCTTTCTTCCGCTTTCAAACACACAACAATTACACCTGTCTTGAAGAAGAAATCTCTCAACCCGACCTCCAGATCCAGCTATCGCCCCGTATCACTGCTCCCGTTCGCCTTTTAACTTCTTGAAAAGCACGTCCACACTGTACTTTTCTCAAACCTCCCATCCAACTCTCTCTTTCACGACCTTCAATCTGGCTTCCGCCCCCCACCACTCCATCGAAACCACCTTAACTAAAATTACTAACAACCTACTTACCGCCAAAGCTAACGGACACTTCTGTCCTCCGCCTTCTTGGCCTGTCCTCTGCATTCGACAGTCGACCACTGCCTCCTATTACATATCCTCTCTTCCATTGGTAACACCGACCTTGCCCTCTCCTGGATCTCCTCCTACCTTTCCAACGCACATTTAGTGTCTCCCACTCCAACACTACCTTCTCACCCAATCCCCTCACTTTTAGGGTCCCCAAAGGCTCTGTCCTGGGACCCCTTTTTTCCATTTATATTCTTGGCCTAGGACAACTCAAAGACGCATGGATTCCAGTACCACCTGTACGCTTACGACACTCAGATCTACCTCTCTGGCGCAGACGTCACCTCTCTGCTGTCCAGAATCCCAGAGTGTCTACCAGCCATACCCTTCTTGTCATCTTGCTTCCTTAAAACTAAATGTAGACAAAACTGAACTAATCTTTCACCCATCTAGTGCACCTCCCTTACCTGATCTATCACACATTGCCCTGTACCTGAAGTCCGCTGCCTTGGAGTAATCCTTGACTTTGCCTTATCCTTCAAACCGCACATTCAAGCTCTCATCACCTCCTGCCACCTATAGCTCAAAAAATTTCCAGAATCCATCCCTTCCTCAACGCTCAACCTACTAAACTACTAGTGCATGCCCTCATCTCCCATCTTGACTACTGCAACCTCCTCCTCTGTGGCCTCCCTGCTTACACTCTTACACCTCTTTAATCTGTCCTTAATTCTGCTGCTCGACTAATCCACCTCTGTTCTCGCTGCTCCTCCACTGACTCCTAATGACCCAGCGTATCTAAATCAAACTACTAACATTGACTCACAAAGCCCGTCCACAATCTGTCCCCCCCATATATCTCTGAACTAATCTCCCGATATCATCCAACTCAATCTTCGATCCTCCCAAGACCCCTCCTTTTCTCCACACTTGTATGTTCCTCATCTAACCACCTAAAAGACTTCGCCCAAGCATCCCCCATCCTCTGGAATTCTGCACCTCAAAATGTTCGACTACCCCCTATACTCCGAAGCTTCAAGAACCTGAAAACCCAACTCTTCAGAACAGCCTACAGGTTGCAATGCCCATGGTAATACCTCAGCACCACTGGACCCGGCGCTCCACCACCACCTGAGCAGACCCAACTTATTGTTCCCCTCCCCATAGCCCTGTAGAATGTAAGGCCGCAAAGGCAAGGTCCTCTCTCCCCTCTGTACCAGTCTGTCACTGTATTTTTAACTTGTTTGTATGTATCCCTTTACCATGTACAGCACCATGGAATCAATGGTGCTCTATAAATAATAATAACAATAATAATGGATGGGTTTTGAACATTTCATTCAAATGCTTTTTATATTGCAGCTCAAACACGTCTGTCAATCTTGTGACTACTTTATATAACCAACTTCTCATCTGAATACGTATGTACACACACAAGCACTCTCCAGCATTGAATCTCAAGAAAGGAAAAGTTGGTAATTAAAGTAGTTAAGTATTGAATTTATGAATTTCATAAAAAAAAAAATTATATATATATATATATATAATATAATATATATAAGTAATAATTTATAATATAAGTAATAAAACAAATAATTGAATTAAGATTTTCAAAACATTTTGATTTATTCAGAATGGAGTTTGAGCACCAAGCAGGCATACACTATCAATTAGGTCATCAACGGTGTGTTCTTCCACACAGAATGCAGTGGGGCATGCAAATTATCAAGATTTTTTAATGGCAGCTCATTTGCAATCGCCAACCAACAAGGTCATAGAGGTGTGCTATGGGAAACAAGGCTGGAGATACTGCAGGTCACTGTAGCAAAGTTTTGCCACACAGGCTGTGCACAGAAAAAGGAGCAATTTGCAGAGAGGTTTTGTGTTCAGAAATGGTTCCTGAGACGCTTTGTATGCATTACTGTACCACTGTCCCAACAACAAATCAATGTAAAGTAGAGCTGTCACTATACCCAAAAAGATGATTAGAGGGATCCGAATACCCTAAAGTATGCCACCCCACACGATAATCCTGGAAGTAGGACCAGTGTGACAATCTCTCATGGCACTGGCCACGTAGTCTAAGAACAATTCCAGGCTATTGTATCCCAGACAAAAGTGGGACCCATCATTGAAGATGGCAGACTGGCTCTACCCCACAATACCCTTTAAGAGTGGTGGCCTGAGGTCAATGGTACTTTTGCAGCTGGAGGTCTGGCTCATAGTCCAATTTCATCGCAAACTCCTTCCAAAGGGTTAATGTAGACTTTTTATTTGTTGCCAAATTTTACTTACAGAATAAAATTGAACAATCTTGGAAATTATCCGTTTCTTCAAAGTGTCAAAGGAGCATTTTTTTTTTTCCAGATCTCAAAAACTGGCCGCATATTGCTCATGTGACTGAGCAGCCAACGTTGCCTAATCCCATTACACCATGGTCTGCAAAATGTCCAGACTTCTAAACGATCACATCCCAGATGTCATTGGCAAATACAAAGGGACCTGCCAGTAGCAAATCTTGTTTATATTCATGCCCAAGTGCATTCAGTCGCATGGCAGAACATCTCAGACAACTAATAACTTCATTGTTAACAGGCAATGTGTCTAAAGGCCTCGTCTCATGCTTCAATGGTCGAAGGATCCGATGAACGATCAGACTTGACCTAGATCGCTGGAACGACATTCAATGATCGCTAATGAGGTGTCACATGTACTGACAGAAACAACACAGCAACGATTCCGTGACAAGCGAACAATACTTGCAGTTGTTTGGTCGCCTACTCCTCATTTCTGAATAGGCGAAGTCGTAAACTACATCGTTATCAAGGTGTCACACACACACAACACGATGCTGCAGGTCGGACGAACGCTCATCGTTTGGTTTAAGGTCCGGTTCACAAACCTCCGATGAACGATCTGCCCGATTATCATTGATTGGATGTACATGTCACACTGAACAACGTTGTTACGTCGTTTGAACGACTGAAAACCCGTGACATTTCAACGATATCGTTAACGATATCGTAGGTGTGACGGGGCCTTAAGTGGGGGGATTCATGCACATGGGGCCATTCTTGACAAAAATGGAAACATTCAAAATATCTCAAATTTAGTCAGTATTGCTGGACTAGTCACTAACATTTTTATTGATCAGATAAGCCCGACTCGGACATCACCCTGATCACAGCTAAAAGTGAGTTTCTCAGCAGTCGGCGTGGTGACCGGACCTCTCTGTTGATTATCATGCTGTGGATTAGGGTAAAGCACCCAGATATGGCACTTCTAATGAATTATTGGGGGGGATGAAGGCAAAACACTGTGGGCACAAGGCCACACAGTTACAGGCTGCTGGGAGATGCTTTTTGCAGGATTCCCAGCATGTTCTGCACCCATTGTCTACCATTATAATTGATATTGGATCAGTTTTTTCTAACTGGTCAAAAAAACATTACATGACTTTTTTTTTTTGCAGTTTTTAAGCAATCTCATGCAACAGGATGCTACCGTACACCAATTAAAGTACATAGGCAAAAACTGGATCTGGGTCGTATTTCAAAAACCAGAGATGTGAAAGTAGCCTTAGTGTTGCAGGTTCAATGTTGAGTGTAAACATACCACAAATATTGTATATCTCTGACTTACAGATCCAGATGTGTTAAAAAGTAGGAGAAAATTCTGAATACCACAAACTAAAAATGTCCCCAAAAGTACTAGAAAAGAATGGAAGAGTACTGATGAGAAATTAGACTGATAAGTTACTAATATCCTGGGAAACCTATTTTTAGTTAGACAACCAGTCTTTGTAATAGTTAAAAAGAAAAATTTCACAACAATACTAAGGAACTTCTCGTTTAACAGTTTATCCAATTTTAAGAGATATGGTCAGTCAGTTGTGGGTGTTATCAGTTATCTACTTAAATAATCGGGAGTTTGGAATTCGGGCACTGTAGCCGAATCCCAAGCTCCTTTGCGGCACTGCGAGCGATGACGCGCTGCGTCATCGAGAGCCGCAGCCACACTACCGGTAAAAAAAAAAAACAAAAAAAAAAAATATATATATATATGCTCACCTCTCCCCGAGCCACCGCCATCTTCCTGCAGGCTCCCGGTGGCTCCCGCATCCTCCCGGTCTCTGCAGAGGTCTTCTACTGCAGTATAGGACCTGCGGTGATGTCACAGTCACGTGACACCAGCTTACTCCATGGTAACTTGCGGTCACGTTACTGTGACATCACCGCAGGTCCTATACTGCAGTAGAAGACCTCTGCAGAGACCAAGGGGCTGCGGGAGCCACCGGGGAGCCTGCAGGAAGACGGCGGGGGCTCGGGGAGAGGTGTGCATTAACTTTTTTTTACCCCTGCCTTCCTGTTTGGAGAAGTTTAACTGTAATGAGCATGCTCAGTACAGTACAATCCTCCTCCAGCCTCACCGCCTCCCCCGTCCCCAAAGCCGCCCCGTCCCCACAGCCGCCCCGTCCCCACAGCCTCCTCCATCCCCACAGCCTCCTCCATCCCACAGCCTCCAGCCCCACCTCCTCCATGCCCACAGCCCCTCCTATGCCCCAGCCTCCTCCATGCCCACAGCCTCTCCATGCTCACAGCCTCCTCCATCCCCACAGCCTCCTCCATCCCCACAGCCTCCTCCATCCTCAGCCGCACTACCTGACACCGCTGCCATACTGCCAACCTTCGGCCCAGCTTCATCGCCACCGCCCTCCGCGAGGTCCACGCTGCCCGGATGCCGCCGGTGCCTTCCGCCCCTCGCCGCTCTCTCACCGCTGGGGCCTCAATGTCGCCATGCTGGTGGAGAAGCGGTCTTCGGGCTGTGGCCGGGTGCCAGTGACGTCGTCCTGTGGGCGGCGACAGCCAATGGGAGTGATGTGGACCGTGTCAGCCTGCAAAGCCTGACATGCCCTGCTCACTCCCATTGGCCGCCCCCGCCGCCCCTGCAAGCGGATTGGGCGCTGTGTTGTACACACAGGACGCCCATCCCATTGGCCAGGACTTGGCGTCCTAGACCAATCGGATGCCCGTCCTGTCTTTACCACACACCGCCCAATCCGCTCCTTCCCCTCAGGTCACATGTGTGACCTGAGGGCAGGGACTGATCCCTCTCTGCATCACCCAACCCGCCACAAAGGACAATGCCGTGTGACTGGGGCTGCGATCAGCCCCAGCACGCACCCACGTCCTGCCGCCGAGCGGTGATGTCGCCGCTCCAGCCGCATCTCTCCTCACCCCACCTCCTACCCCGCACCTCTCCTCACCCCTCCAGCCTCCCGCCACATCATACTCTGCTACCCACAGAGCCGCCACTCTATTATACTTCTCCGATACCCACAGAGCCGCCTGTATACTCTGCTACCCACAGAGCCGCCTGTATACTCTGCTACCCACAGAGCCGCCTGTATACTCTGCTACCCACAGAGCCGCCTGTATACTCTGCTACCCACAGAGCCGCCTGTATACTCTGCTACCCACAGAGCCGCCTGTATACTGCTACCCACAGAGCGCTCTATACTCTGCTACCCACAGAGCAGCCTGTATACTCTGCTACCCACAGAGCCGCCTGTATACTCTGCTACCCATAGAGCCACCTGTATGCTTTCTACCTCTACCTACCCACAGACCCGCCTGTATACACACACAATTCATTTCACCGCGCTCCCGATGCAATTGCATCGGGCCTTTTTACTAGTACACTATATATTCTGTGCATTTTTGAGGTAAATTAGCAGTTTCTGCTCACAACACTATTTTGCTGTTAAGGAGCTCTGAAATAAAAAATATTTCATTTTAAAAACATTTCGAACTCTACCTGGTTCACCAATTTATTAAAAAAAAAAAAAAAAGCCAAGCAGATCCACCCTAGTACAGGGAACCTATAAAATTATCCAAGCGGGTGGATGACTAACTTCAACCACTAGTTTATGATGTAGTGCAGTGTCACACACACACACACACACACACACACACACACACACCCTACAAGATGCAAGATGGCATAACGCACATGTGAGGTTGTAGGCTTATATTCTTGCATTCCATGCTCCACTGCCTTGGAAACATTGTCCTTTCTCCTGAACAAATCGGCTCAATATGCATAAGATGTGGTCAGATTCATTCTGAAGGCAGTTAATTACCTACTGAAATACAGCTTTAAGTTTGATGGTCGATTTTTCCTGAAGTCATGGAGTTGTCCAATGGGGGCGATATTTCTTCCCCTAATTGGCCATCCTATACATGTCTGCATGGGAATACAGGTTCATACACACCGTGGACAATGAGTTTCCTCAATTAGGTGGTACGGGAGATACAGTTGGGGAAATAAGTATTTGATCCCTTGATGATTTTTTTAAGTTTGCCCACTGACAAAGACATGAGTCTATAATTTTAAAGGTCTGTTAAAATTAACAGCGTGAGAGAATATCAAAAATAAAATGCAGAAAATCAGTGTCCAAACTATATAAAATTATTTGCATTTTGCAGAGAGAAATAAGAATTGGATCCCTCTGGCAAACAAGACTTAAAGGGATCCGGTCACCTCCAAAACACCTCCTAAGCTATCAAAACATGTCCCTGCACCATCCTATCACTAATCTCACACTCCTTTTGTCTCCTAAAAGCATTCTGTGAAAGTGCATAAAAAAGTTTTAATACTCACTCAATAGTGATTAAATTATAATTAGTCCCCGGGGGTGTTGTTTTGCAGCTCCAGGATCCACCCTCTGTCTGTGCTGCTGTGAAACTGAAACTGAAGGCAGGACTAATGATTTGCATTCTGTGAGTGATAGAGGGGAGGGCAATGCCTACACATCACAGCAGAACACACAGAGACAGGGTGGATCCTGGAGCTGTAAAACAGCCCGCCTTGGTGACTAGTCACTCTGCTAATTATAATCACTAAGATGAGTATTAAAATGTTTTTATGCACTTTCAAAGGATGCTTTTAGGAGACAAAAGGAGTGCGAGATTAGTGATACTATGCTGCAGGGACATGTTTTGCTAGCTTAGGAGGCGTTTTGGAGGGGACAGGATCCCTTTAAAAGGTACAAAAAGCAGAGACACTTGGTATAAAGCTGTATAAATAAAAAGGCCAAATATGGCAACTGTTGGGAATAGATTTCTGAAAGGAAAGTATGGCAAGAGCGGTTAAAGAGACTACACCCAGTAAGCCATCAGTAGAGAAATACATATACCAACAATAAATAGCAAGAAATATAAGTCTACGAAACCAGAACTAGTCAGAAATCAATCGCTAGGAGCAGGTTTTAAATTCACTCTCCATTGGATGTACTGGAAAATCCTTATCCATAGGCTTTCTTTTCCAAGGGGCAGGTCTTCTCACGACAGATCTCTCTGGTGCCATCTCGGGTAAAGGGAAAATAGTTGCCGGTTATAGTATTGTTGCAAATCTGTTCTCTAGGAACAGAATAGACATCTTACAACATTGCCCATCTGTCCAACAGCTCATGGAGGATGTATGTTGATTCTTGCTCCCAGATCGAACAGAAGCAGGATAAGGGCTAGTACATAAGCTCAGACAGACCGCCGTCTTTCCTTAACCCCCCACAACCAACCATGCGTTGGCCAACTGATCATTCATTCATTGTCAATGGTGTGTATAGGGGAGGAAGAAAAAGTAGTTACACATTACGGCATCAGCTCTTTGCTTTGAACTAAAAGCTTCAGTCTATTAATGCAACTTGTCCAATCCTCCTCTCTCAATATCTCAAAGTCGAATACACATTAGATAATTGGCTGGTCTTCCTGAAATTGGTGCGTTTTGAACAATATGTGGTTAAAGTAAGCCACTTTTGACTACTTATTTCTTTTTAAGTGCTTCTGTCACAGAAGATCAATGGATGCAGCCTCTAGAGACTATATATTACTCTTTTATATGAGTCAAGACCGAGCTCAGTTATTAGGAGTTTACTTATTGTAAAGTCACAATATAGTTGACCATTTAGTACTGCCGCAATTGGCTATGATGGACAGGAACAACAACTATATTAGGGGTGGTTTACCAGATCTGTGCAGCAAAAACTTGTGAAGCTTCTGCAAATTCAGTTCCTGTCATACTCTGGATGTGAAGCATCACTGACGGTAAGCAGATACACATCACACCTAGTGGTACTAGGGAATCCCACTGTATTTGTACAATCCAGTTTATAACAACCATATTTCAGAGTTTTCTGTTCTGGTTAGTAGCTAACTCATAGAACATTTGCATGAAGTCCAGAATTGTCAAACATGATATAGACAGTGCTGTGTTGTTTTGGTTTAGTTTTTTAATAGAAAAAAAGTTCTGACAATATACCTGAACTTGATAGAAATTAACTAAAACAAGATATACTTGTATGTAGCCTGCTTCATCCCAGCTTGTGCCTACAAGCATTTCTTATAACTGCTTCTTCAAACAAAGGCTGTGTTTACAGTGTGTTTGTGTAGATAGGAGAACTATACAGAATGGTGGAGGATATTTGTGAGCACTACGTTATCACATAAGAACTGAATGAGGGGATGAAAGGAACTCCGCTGTAGTGTCAGCTGTCATACTGCAATGTCAGGCAAAAAGTATAGCAGTTACACAATGAAAAAGTCACATACAAATGGAAAATCCCTTAAAGTGCTGTACCGCTCTCTGGAAATCAGCAGGAGGCCACCACAGCACATTTGGCACTATACCTAGCAGGAAGTGATCAGAATCTTGATGGACCCCAATATACTATATATTGAGGGAGGTCTATTTGTTGCTGTTGGATTCTGCACAGCTTTAATGCATGAACATGGCCTTTTTTTTTTTTTTTTTTTTTAGTGTAGGAGTTTTATTTTTACCTTTTGTCCTCCAGCAAAAATCAGCTGATTGTGTGTTGCGATGGGAAACTCTTGCATCTGACTGATGGAAGGAGGATCTGACATGCTGATTGTCACGGTCTGATCAGCTGTCTACCAGGGCTGTGGAGTCCCTTAATCTGACACCCTCATACATGGTTCATGTATTGTACTACAATGGTAACATCAGGCTTTAATCATTATGACACAATAATCAAGATGTTTAGATAGAACATAGTAACATTCAGCACATACTACATAACTATTGTGCCCAATTTATTATATATATTTTAGAAGTTAGAGTCTGTAAATTTTATACCAAACTCAGCCTCCGACTCCACAGCCCTACTCTATCCTCACCCAGCAGAGTATTCATGTGAAGAGAGATGTGGATTCATGTGTATGGCAAGTAAGGAGAGATAGCAAGCAAACACTCATCTGGCTGTCCGTTCTGAAGGTGTATTGGCTCCTTTACACGGACACCAACATTGCTGACAAGTGTATATTTTCTGTGTTCACTCCAGTTATTTTCTTTGTGTTTGTAGAGCACCTACAGAAAGCATGGGCAATAATACAGAACACCTCAACTTCACTGCAATTACTTCCATTGGTCTTCCTATTGCATACGCATCGATGTTTTTGCCAAGTCTCTCTGGAAACCTAATCTCTCTCTTGATATTCAAAAGAATGAGTAGAAAGACATCTACCCACATTTATCTCATAAACCTTGCAGTGTCAAACATGATTGTATCGATAGGCATGCCCTTCCAGGTCATTTATTACAGCCGGGCTGAGCACTGGCCCTACAATTCCGCGCTCTGTAACATTATATATGAAGGTGCGACCCTACTCACACATTGCAGCATGTGTGTGAGCATCACCATTTTCTGCTGGATTGCAGTCAGTCGATATGCGACACTGATCAGGCATAAAGCCAAGATGCAGGGCAACCCTAAAACCACATATGAAAAAATTATTTTTGGTCAGATTCTCAAACTTTCCAGAAACCCCAATTTGCCCTTTACCTGTGTATTGGCATCTGGTTTATTTTACTATGCCCAAACATAGTTGTTTTTTTGGCAAACCAGGATCTTACTCTAGATAAAACATGTTTTGATAAAGAAGCGGACACTGTCCAGTGGATATACAAGATTACCAGTGTTGTAGAGTCAACTTGTTTTTTCACATTTTTTCTAGTTGTATTGCTGTTTTATTACTTTTTTATGAAGCATATCCAACAGATTCAAGCCAACAGCTGCATTGGAGAAAAGCACCTCGTCTACAGCAAAGTGAAGACCAACATCATTGTAATTGCGGTTTTACTACTGCTCTGCTTCACACCGTATCACATCTCCAAGTGTTTCCTGGTAGGATTTGACTACTCGCATGGACTCCAATCTCTAAATGCACTGATCGAAATTAAAAACTGTTGTTTGTGCCTTGCGGAGTTCAGAAGCTGCACAGATCCCATTGTATACATCTGCCTGGATGACACCTTTAAGAAAAATTTTCAACTCCTTTGTAAGAAATGTTCTAAAGATGAGGAAGACAGTTCATCGACACCAATCAATCAATCCTCAATGCAAACGCCAACAATCTCTGGGAGGATTATACACAGCATTGTAACAAGGCAATGACACCTACCAAAAGAAGGACTGAAAGGAGAAAAATAGCATTTATGTAACAGTTTGGTACATTACCACTGCAAATGTATATAGATCTGATACTTTGCTGTATTAATGGTTTGCAAATAATCAAGAATAAGCCCCACTAAAGCCAATGTAGACTACAGCAAAAATGATGCAAATCCTTATGAATATGAGCACATGAAAAATTTAACACTTGCCACGGGCAACAGATCAGAGGCTCACAAAGCTGCCGAGAATGATCTGCAGCTTCTTTAACATAAGGACATTTGGGGAGGGAACATAACAGCTGGCAACAGGGAGAAGACATCATAAATGTGATCACTGCATGGAGCCACACAGAGCATTGAGACACCGGTGAAAGACAGAGGGGAGAAAGATGCTTCGGGGCAGTAAATATACTAATTGCCAACAAGCACAAAAAGACAATTAAAAAGATTCTTTATTTCTTGCCAAAAGTGTCAACATCCACCGTTCTCTCTGACTCCATCAGGCTGGGAAAATAGAGAAAGACTGGTAGACAAAGCATTGTGTACTGTGCCTTAATGAACGGCACCAATTTCAATACCTTGCTGAAAAGATCTATTCTTAGGCTGCCTTCACACTTGCAGACAGCGACCGCAAGCCAAGCAGACACCGCGCGCCCCTACATTTAACATGGGGACACATGGGTGATGCGCTCGGCTGCGGATGGCAGGGCGCACCCATTCACTTCCGTGTGCGATTTGTACGCATGTGGATGCTTGCGTACAAAGCACACATTCTCGTCCGCACCCTAAATGCGAGATGTCGGAAGTGAATGGGTGCTCACGACCATCCGCACAGCTTCACCCCTACCCTCAGTGGTTCCTGCCTCCTGCACCCCTTCTCCACCACCGCAAACCCCCCTCAGTAAGCCATAGTGGGTCTAGTAAGGGGAGATGGGGTGGGGGGAGGGGGTCCCTCAAAACAAGGATAGGGTGAAATATATACCAGGATGGGGATCCCATGTACAAGGATGAGGGACATGTATGTTGATTGTAAGAGGGACACTGGCATTAGAAGAAAAACCCCATATAACATTAAAAAACATTTTTTCTCTTTTCGTTCACCAAATTTGGGGGGCATCTTACAAAGTAGAAGAATAAGGTAACATTCCCTGCCATGTACTGTGTAATAGAAGTGTCTGACCGTACAGGGCATGATCTGATCATACCACATCTCTGTGCAGAGATAATCATATATGTGTCCCTGCTGTGTACTGTGTAATGGATGTGTCTGACTTTACAGGGACATGGTCTAATCATACCACAGCTCCTGGGAAAGGGACGATGCAAAAAGACTATACAGGCACATGTAGAAGGGAACATGCCATTACACGAAGAAAAAAAAAAGAAAAAAAAAAAAAGTCCCGAATTAGAATTTTGGCCATGGGATCTTGTGATTTCTATGTATGCTATGTGATCAGTTTTTTTCAGCTACCCTGTTCTGTGACCGACCTTGCAAAATACAAGCTGATGAGTCTATACACATTAGGAGTTATCGGTGCTCCAGGCCTCCCAGCTCCTTGGGTCCACACTACAAGTGTGCACCAGTGATCCCAGCCAGCCTCAGTGTAGAACAAGCAAGATCAGGAGGAAAAAGCTTGGTCGGTTCCCTTGGAAATAGGCAGAGAACATAGACGTCAAACAGCCTATATGTTGTAAAGCTGTTTATTTTGACAAAGTCTTCATAATAAAACCCAATTAAGGTGATGGAAATATTTACATCAAATGCCACAACATAATGTTCATTTTTTGTCAACTAACAAATTCGGTAAAATTTTAATCTTCTTACCTTTACATCTCTGTGAATGATATTATTATCGTGACAGTATCGAAGAGCTTCTAGAATCTGTCGCATGTAGTGACTGAAAATAAAACAGAAAATGGGTCATAAAATCTATAATGGGCTATAAAAAAAAACTACAGCAATGTCTACAGGTGGAGCAATGGTGTGAGAGCTGTAGGACCAAGATCTGCCAGCAGAAACTGGAAAAGGTCCAGATGAACAAATGCAAGCAGAGATACTGAAACACGAGCTAACGAGATACTGAATATAGGCTGGGAAGTTAACGCCGGGTTACATGCAGCAATATTGCTACTGATGTCGCTGCAGCGTCACAGGTTTTGTGTAGCGACGTCGCGGTGTCTGACATGCTGCAGGGACCAGCGATCAGCTCTCTGATTGTTGCAAAATGGTCAGGACCATTTTTTGGTTGTCTGTCTCTCGCTGGGCAGCACACATCAGCGTGTGTGAACCTTTCTAACCCGATGTGTTTCCTGGTAACCAGGGTACACATCGGATTACTAAGCACAGCATGCTAGTAACCAGGGTACACATCAGGTTACTAAGCATAGCGCGCTTTGCTTAGTAGCCCGATGTGTACCTTGGTTACCAGCGTTCTCCCACTTACCCCAGCCTATCAGAATACAGTAGCGGGACCTCGACATTGTGGCAAAGATAGTTAATATTCTTTTCCATGATGTCGAGGTCGTTACACGGGTCGCTGGGGAGATCTGCCTGTGTGGCATCTCACCAGCGACCACACAGCGATGTTCCAGCAATCCTGGCCAGGTCAGATCGTTGGAACATCGCTACGTGTAACCTGGCCTTTAGAATTCTATGGACATAGTAAATCAATAAAAAGTGCCAATATCATATATAAGCTACATTCTCCATAGGCTTCATTGAAAATGTACTAGGATTTTGCTACAGTAGAGGCTATAAAATCCTTCACATGGCTAGATGTCCTGTGGCCTTTGAGATACAGGTAGTCCAGCGAATACAGGTAAAAAAACAGAAGGCTTTCATTTTAAAATCCATTCAACTTGGTACCACACGGTGAATGTACCAACAACACTTTGTATGGACCACAATTAAAGGACATAACACTAACATTTGTCCGAAATGCGTGGAATAATGTAGTTAATTTCACTAGCCATTTTTTGCATGGATTAGGTTTATCGATTTAAAATGGGTTTGAATTAAAACGTTGTCTCTTCTAGGGCTCATACTCCTCATGAAGCACTCTGTGCGCTGGATTAAATGAAGCCTCGCCTGCAGGGGATCTTGTTCTCTGCTTTTGATAGATGTGTCAGCACACCGGCATGACATCATTAACTTCTGCATTTCCTTTTTATATTACAATTAAAAACAGATAAAGAGGCGGTATTATAACCAGATTAGAGAGTGAAGAGGGAAAGAAAGCATCCAAGTCTTCCAGGAGGGTAGATCAGGCAACAGAAGTATACCACACAGGGCCTGCAATTTGAAATAGAAGTGCTATAGATCGGCTGTAGGATGACAGTGACAGCAGTGAATGTGAGCACACGCTGTGCTCCAGCGGTATGATGTCACTTCTGCAGCAATCCCAGCTCTGCCTGCTCTCCCCAGCACTGCTGGATCCAGCGCTGGGGAAACCACGTGGTTCCTTTTAGTGGAATATTCTCCTTCACAGGAACCATGTGGTTTCCCCAGCACTGGATCCAGCAGTGGGGACATTCTCCTGCCTCCCCCACTGCCCCCTCCCCACAGCCAGCCCAGTAGATTCGCACCATGAGATGCACCCCACACTTTCCTCCAGAATTTGGAGGGGGAAAAAAGTGCGTCTTATGGGCTGAAAAATACGATAATATGGAGAAGTCATGAAAAAAAATATAGAAACACATAATCTAAGTTTTTCAAACTGTAGCTACCATGTATAACAATGCTCGCAGGTCGGATCATAGAAGATGACATGCAGCTCAAGCTTGCTGCAGAGTCTGAGCAGGAGTCATTAGCATATCGTATCTGAAGCTCTCTCATCAGATGCCTTCACTACTGTGTCTTTACCTACACTGTAGAGTCTGAAGTGCGGTGATATCACGGTAAAGAGGAGTGTAATGACCCTGGATACTGGTACACGCTCAGCTCAGGTTTCCATAAATAACAGGGGACCAGTAAGAAGTACCGTAGATTGGATGTGAAGAGGTTGGAGGGAAGTCACCCAGTGTATACTTTTCACCCAGCTTGGCTTTGCTTAAAAACATGGTTTATCCAAAAACACATCAACGCTTGAAACTCTACCCAATTCATATGTAATCAGGCTGTTACTATGTTCACATGTCCTTAATCATCCATTAGGATGGAGCCAGCAGTTATCCATTGGCAAAAAAGTTGTGCAAATAACATCTATTTTAAACAACTGATTTCATTTGGATCTGTTTAAACATTGAAGTCTATGGAAGACGGATCTGTTAGCCATAAGATTTTCTTTCATATTTAAAAGGATTTATTTTTCGCTTACTAGATCAGTTTCAAAAGGAAGAAAAAACCATAAGGCTATTTAACAGATTTGTTTTTCAGAGATTTGCCTGTTACAGACCCAGCTGAAGGTTTTCTTATTTTTTGGAGGACAAAGTTTTGTCTGTACAATTTTGTTTGCTGAAGGGATAACCTTATCCTGAACGCCATGCTGCTATGAATTCAGAGTTTTCCAGCATTACTATATTTTTAAGCTGCTATTTTGTTTTTGTTTTTACTTCAGAACGGTCTCAAATCAAGTTTCATCACAACATCTAAAATTAAAGCACGTTTCACATTTGAAGAGAAAATGTTTTATTAAACTCAGCCAATTATAGTAAGTTAGTGTCATGATACACCGAATCTGTTATACAAGATTATAGCTAAAGAGCAAAACATTGAGAAGCACAAAGAGTTTGTAGATTACTGTCAAAACCTCCTTATAACGCAAGTGTTAGGTAATAAATTGGATTTCAAGTACCAATATTAATAAGATCTATTTGTATTACAATCCACTTCTTTGCAGATCAAAAACAACGTTATATTGTTCAGATTGTGGTATCATTTCTAAACAAAACCTAAGAAGAGGGGTATAATGGAAGGCTCAATTCATGTAGAATAGATTTCCAAATTGTAAGGGAAAAGCGGTCATAGAACAGAGAAGAAGGAGCACAAGAAATGACACTGCAGAGCGGAGTGTACTGCCCCTGTACTGAGGCAGAACATGACTAAGGCTGCCTTCACATTTGCAGACCCCTCTGCAGCGTTCTGTGGAGGGGATCCACAATGTAAGCGCAGCACCGCAAGCGCCTATCTCTATAATGGGAGCGCACGGTGCTGCGCTTGACAGAGCATGACCGTGCGCACCCATTCACTCCTATATGTGATCTGTGCGCAGGCGGACGCCTGCGTACAGATCACACACTCTCGCCCGTACCAAGGACGCAACATGTCGCATTCGTGGTGCGGACGAGACTGATTTGTGCGCAGGCTTCCGCCTGCGCACAGATCATGTATGGCAGTGAATGGGTGCGCACGGTCATGCGCAGACCTGCGCATGACCGTGCATTCCCATTATAAAGATATAGGGGCTAGCGGCGGCTGCAGACAGCTTGCGGATTCTTGCGGAGGGTCCGCAAATGTGAAGGCAGCCGTAATGCTCTCTTATGGATGTAGCATACATTTCTGATACACATTCTATCTATATTATAATATATAAATTACCACACACACACAATATATATATATATATATTTTTTTTTTTTTTTATTTTTTTTTTTTTTTTATATTTATATTTATATTTATTTATTTTTATTTTTTTAATTACACATACACACATGTGTAAGCTCTGTATGATTCTGCACAAGATCGGATTCTCCTCTACTGGACTGCACTTGTCTGGTGAAGTCAGGAATGGGATTAAACTTAAAACCATGTATGCTCTCCTCCAGGACAGGTGATAGGCAATTCCACTATATTTAATTTGTGTTGTTTTTTTCCCTCCATCCATATAGGTGTATAAGGGCTTGTCTTTTGCAAGACACGTTTTGTCTAATGACACCTTTCATTTTACTACATAATGTACTGGGACCCTGGGGACTAATTCTAAATGCAATAAAACTTTATGGGGGGAAAAAATGCAGTTCTGACATTGTTTTTCCAAAATACAGTATAGTAAGTGGTACGAGCTGGCATCAGTATGATTACAGGTGGCACCAAAATGTACAGGGTATTATTTAAGAAATGCAAATTAAAATAAAAACTTAATTGAGTCACCATTTTCAAGGACCAGCAACACTTTTATCATGGAGTTGAAGGAGTTGAAGGATTGTGAGAATTTATTGTAAAAATGTTCTCTTCTCACAAGCTGACCGTTTTGGGATGGATATGGCATTTTGACCTTTGCCCCTTAATGCATTATTTTTTGGAACAACCAAAAACGGGGGAAAAAAATTGACAATTCCAAAAGTCCAAATTGTTTAACATTACCTTTAATAAAAAGGGCAAAGTTAGAATTTATGAGTTTGGTTTTTTATTTTAATACTTTGACAATTTTTTTTAGTGTTTATGCATTGGTGCCCTAAGCAACTTCAACGAGCCATCATCTGTTCAGTATGGGGCAGGCTCCATACACCCACTCCCAACTTACACAGTACAGGCCATTCCATATTACCGTATATACTCGTGTATAAGCCGAGTTTTTCAGCACAGAAATTGTGCTGAAAAGTGCCCCCCTCGGCTTATACACGAGTCAGTGACGGCTGACTGTGTGGGGCCGGTGTCCGGGGGCTGGAGGAGGCAGGGGGAGGCTGTACAATGAGCGGCCGGTCACGTGGGGCCGCTCATTAGTGCAATGCAATATGCACTGCATCCCCCTGTCTATCAGCGGCAGGGGGAGCCGTGCATATTACATAGCACTGTCAGTGCTCTCCTGCCCCCCTGTGGTAGTATACAGCAGCCCCCCCCTGTGAGTATACAGCAGCCCCCCCGTGGTAGTATACAGCAGCCCCCCCGTGGTAGTATACAGCAGCCCCCCCGTGGTAGTATACAGCAGCCCCCCCGTGGTAGTATACAGCAGCCCCCCCGTAGTGTATACAGCAGCCCCCCCTGTGGGTATATACAGCCCCCCCCCCCGTTGCTGCCGCACACCTGTAAAAAGAAGATCTTTCATACTTATCCTCCTGCAGTCACCGCGCGCATCCTCCGCTCTTCTTCTTGCTTGCACCCGGGCCCCGGCGTCCATCCACGTGACCGCGCACAAATAATGACGTCATTATTTGTGCGCGGTCACGTGGATGGACGCCGGGGCCCGGGTGCAAGCAAGAAGAGCGGAGGATGCGCGCGGTGACTGCAGGAGGATAAGTATGAAAGATCTTCTTTTTACAGGTGTGCGGCAGCAACGGGGGGGGGGCTGTATATACCCACAGGGGGGGCTGCTGTATATACTACGGGGGGGCTGCTGTATACTACCACGGGGGGGGCTGCTGTATACTACCACGGGGGGCTGCTGTATACTACCACGGGGGGGCTGCTGTGTATACTATGGGGGGGCTGCTGTATACTACCACGGGGGGCTGCTGTATATACTACGGGGGGCTGCTGTATACTACCACGGGGGGGCTGCTGTGTATACTATGGGGGGGCTGCTGTATACTACCACGGGGGGCTGCTGTATATACTACGGGGGGGCTGCTGTATACTACCACGGGGGGGCTGCTGTGTATACTATGGGGGGGCTGCTGTATACTACCACGGGGGGCTGCTGTATATACTACGGGGGGGCTGCTGTATACTACCACGGGGGGGCTGCTGTATATACTACGGGGGGGCTGCTGTATACTACCACAGGGGGAGGCACTGCTGTATACTACCACAGGGGAGGGCTGCTGTATATACCTCTGTGGCTGCTGTATACTACCACAGGGGAGACTGCTGTATACTACCACAGGGGGAGGCTGCTGTATACTACCACAGGGGAGGCGCTGCTGTATACTACCACAGGGGGAGACTGCTGTATACTACCACAGGGGAGACTGCTGTATACTACCACAGGGGGAGACTGCTGTATACTACCACAGGGGGAGGCTGCTGTATACTACCACAGGGGAGGCTGCTGTATACTACCACAGGGGGAGACTGCTGTATACTACCACAGGGGGAGGCTGCTGTATACTACCACAGGGGGAGGCGCTGCTGTATACTACCACAGGGGGAGACTGCTGTATACTACCACAGGGGGAGACTGCTGTATACTACCACAGGGGAGACTGCTGTATACTACCACAGGGGAGGCTGCTGTATACTACCACAGGGGGAGGCGCTGCTGTATACTACCACAGGGGGAGGCGCTGCTGTATACTACCACAGGGGGAGGCGCTGCTGTATACTACCACAGGGGGAGGCGCTGCTGTATACTACCACAGGGGAGACTGCTGTATACTACCACAGGGGGAGACTGCTGTATACTACTACTGGGGCTGCTGTATATACCTCTGTGGCTGCTGTATACTACCACTGGGGAGGCTGCTATAATACCACTGGGGGGGACTGTATACCTGTGCTGGGGTCCACCCTCGGCTTATACACGAGTCAATAGGTTTTCCCAGGTTTTGGGGGCAAAAGTAGGGGGGTCGGCTTATACACGGGTCGGCTTATACACGAGTATATACGGTAAGTGATCCAAATATGAATTTTGTTTTTTACCTGATGTCTTTAGATTTTTTTTGTTTTCTATATGAAGTACAACTTTAGTTAATTACAAATAAAAAAGTTTAGAATTTTTTTTCTTAAGTTAATTTTTTACAGATTTTTAAAGTTTTAAAAACGCGCACATTTTGGCCTTGTATGGCTTTACATTTCTTCTCATAACTCAGGCTACAAATAAGATAGAGAAACAAAATAAACACCATTCTACTCAGAACTGTACAGGCTTTCACTAGATATGTCATAAGGGTATCTTTGTTAATATTTTACCTATGCGAACACAAAATTTTAAATTTCCGAAAAATTGGTTTAATTTAAAGATTTCCAAATATGCACATGTGTCTGCTATGCTCATAGCCACATCTGTACCAAAATTCAAGTTGGGATTACGATGGGATCATATTTTAAAAGATTTAACTATTATAGCGTCTATTCGAAAATCTTGAATTCAGATCTATTCAGCCTGTGGTCTAAAAGTCTGGGGTCTATATTCACCAAATAATCCAGGATTTTTAGATATTACTGTATTTTGTTATGTTACAGCTTAGGCTGGTTTCACACTGCAGTTTTTTCACTGATCAGTGTCCATCCAGTTTGTGTGCCAAAACCAGGAGTGTCTCCAAAACTCAGAACAGGTGTCAATCTTTCAATTATACTTTTTCTCTCCAAGTTCCTCTCCTGGTTTTGGCACACAAACCTGATCGAACCTGATCAGCGAAAAAACTGCAGTGTGAAACCAGCCTTAGAAGCAGGAGAGGACAGAGGAGAAAGCTTTGTTTGAGCTCAACCCGAGAATGAACAGGGGTAGAAAGTGAATGCAGAGCAGATGACAGGCCAGCAGCTCAGTCAATCATGTAAAGCAGGGGTGGGGAACTCCAGTCTTCGAGGGCCGCAATCAGTGCAGGTTTTCACGATTTCCTTAGTATTGCACAGGGATTGGAATCATCACCAGTGCAAGTGATTATGTTATCACCTGTGCAAAACTAAGGAAATCCTGAAAACCTGCACTGATTGCGGCCCTCGAGGACTGGAGTTCCCCACCCCTGATGTAAAGTATCTGCCCACCACAGACAAGAAGTAAAGGCCCGTCACGCTTGGCGACGCTCCAGCGATCCCAACAACGATACGACCTGGTAGGGATCGCTGGTGCGTTGCTTCGTGGTCACTGGTGAGATGTCAAACCTCAGATCTCACCAGCGACGCAGCAACGATACAGCGGTCGTTGGGAATCTGTCACTCCCGGGCATAGTATTGATGTCGTTGGTCATTGTCCCTGTCAAACACACCGATGCATGCTGCCCAGCGGGACCCCAACGATCAAAAAATGGTCCTAAACTGTTGTCATGATCAGCGATCTCACAGCGGGGGCTTGATTGCTACTACGTGTCACACATTGCAAGATTGCTGCTGAGGTCGTTGTTGCATCACAATACTTGTGACTCAGCAGCGATCTCGCTTAGTGTGATGACGGCTTAAGACAGAGCTTCAGAGCTTTTATGTCTTGACATGTCTGGACATGTTCACTCCTGAACAAACAATAGTCTGTACAAAGGCATCTAGGGACTCTGCACTACAATATTGGTGAGTGTGTTTAAATATTGAGTAAAATAAAAGTGACCGAAACTGGATGCAGACACCCATTGTACACGGGACGTAGAGATACACATGTTTATATGAGAACATATGTAACAGTGTTTGATTTCTTGGTGAGCCATTGCAACCTTGTGATTCAAAATGGACTTATTGATTGGGAATGTCTGCACGTTTATGCTTTGTGAAAAAGGTTTGTCAAATATTTGTCTTGCTTATTTGATAAATAAAAAAATTAAAAAAAAAAATTAAATATTGAGTAAATTTATATTAATAGTTTAATGGTTTTCTTAAGGGCTAATAAACACAGAGCTATTCTGAGTGATCGTTTAGAAAAACGCCCCCATTGATTTCAATGGGATTAAACTCATGCAGTGTATTTTGAAACACTCGAGTGGGTAAATCACTGCTTGCACTACTTTTTAATCGCAGTAAACGCAGCATTTATCACTATTTATATAAAAAAAAACTGCCATTATTTTAACTAGCGATTAAAAAAAAACTAATGCAAATGTAGTAAAAACTTGGTAGAAAAAAAGCTGCCAAAACCGCAGTGTTGATCCACAGACAGAAAAACCTGCGTATGCGCTAGCCCTAATACTCACTTTATAGTAACACAGTTCTATCTCAAGCGTACTGTAAATCTTTATTTTTATTACCCATCTTCCTTACTTAAAGTGATCCTGACCCCAGAACAACACCCCACATCCCCTTCTTACCTACCCCTGCAGCTTGGTATCCTCATTTTATCCATCCCTTGTTGTCCACAAACAGCGCTGGCTATCTTTATAAATCATTATTTTATTATATCATTTCTGCAGCTTCCTAGTAATGAGGAAGCCGCAACAGGCGGGGCTGTGTGCCGCTCTCCCCCGCCTTGACGGTTATTATGCACGCCCCCATGGGTGTAGTAAACATCCAATAGACTGCTCGCCTCATAGTAGGGGCGGGGAAGCCGGTATGACGTAAAATGCGTCATATCCGGTTTCACATACGTCAGTACACCCATTTGGGCTTCACGCAGCTATTGCGCATGCGCGGGGTTCACGGCAGCTTAGTAGAGATCAGCTGCCATAAACCCCGCGCATGCGCAATAGCTGCGCAAAGCCGTCGGTAACACCCAAATGGGTGTACTGATGTATGTGAAACTGGATATGACGCATTTTACGTCATACCGGCTTCCCCGCCCCTACTATGAGGCGAGCAGCCTCTTGGATGTTTACTACGCCCATGGGGGCGTGCATAATCACCGTCAAGGCGGGGGAGAGCGGCACACAGCCCCGCCTGTTGTGGTTCCTCATTACTAGGAAGCTGCAGAAATGATATAATAAAATAATGATTTATAAAGATAGCCAGCGCGGTTTGTGGACAACAAGGGATGGATAAAATGAGGATCTCATTCTGCAGCTTCCTATAATGAGGAAGCCGCAACAGGCAGGGCTGTGTGCCGCTCTCCCCCGCCTTGACGGTGATTATGCACGCCCCCATGGGCGTAGTAAACATCCAAGAGGCTGCTCGCCTCATAGTAGGGGCGGGGAAGCCGGTATGACTTAAAACGCGTTATATCCAGTTTCACATACATCAGTACACCCATTTGGGTGTACCGACGGCTTTGCGCAGCTATTGCGCATGCGCGGGGTTTATGGCAGCTGATCTCTACTAAGCTGCCGTGAACCCCGCGCATGCGCAATAGCTGCGCGAAGCCCAAATGGGTGTACTGACGTATGTGAAACCGGATATGACGCATTTTACGTCATACCGGCTTCCCCACCCCTACTATGAGGCGAGCAGTCTATTGGATGTTTACTACGCCCATGGGGGCGTGCATAATAACCGTCAAGGCGGGGGAGAGCGGCACACAGCCCCGCCTGTTGCGGCTTCCTCATTACTAGGAAGCTGCAGAAATGATATAATAAAATAATGATTTATAAAGATAGCCAGCACGGTTTGTGGACAACAAGGGATGGATAAAATGAGGATACCAAGCTGCAGGGGTAGGTAAGAAGGGGATGTGGGGTGCTGTTCTGGGTCAGGATCACTAATATTATATGTATTTTTCTCACACAGCAATGGATGCTACTTCTCAAGGAACAAAATTTTATCATATATGCTGCTGCAATCCTTTAGAAAATGTTTTTTGAAAAAGCGCTGGTGGCAGCTACTGTACTCTCCAAAGACTGTGAAAATTGACTTTATTGCATCCTTCTGGTCCAGCGCCATCCTTTATGTATCCAAGAAAACCAGACATTTTAAAAGTTAACAAAAATCAGATATTAACTCAGGTGGAGCCGAACACCGTGACAGGCCGTACATACTCTGACAAGAAAATGGCGATTGCTAGTAAGCACTTATGGACAAGATTACATTTTACCCACTAGAAGGGACAAATTGATAATAAAAGGCCACTTTAAAAATGTACTTTTAATCGTTTGATTAGTTTATATTTTATAGGAGGAGGATTTAACTACCGTACTATTCTTATTCAACACTTCATAAATGACATGTTTAGTGATGTAATAGAAAACAAATTTACATGTATAAATAGGTGTTAAAATTCTTTGTTCTTTTAATCAAACTTGAGGACATGATCACCTTTTTCTTTTGGTTTGTTCAATGCATTCAGGTTGAAAATGTTGAGCAAGTTGTGTTATTATGATTAAGATGTATTTAATCTGCCACTTACGGGATTTGTTTTTTGTGTTTTTTTTGTTGCATACAAAGGTTTTATTTAACAAGTTGTAATAACTCACACAAACATAAAATAAAAAAAGATATAAATTTGATAGGTCCCAAGTTGAATCTCTGCACAAATATAACCAAGAACACAAGTAACACACAGGCATTTGATTTTTCCCAAACAAAATATAAAGAAACAGTCTTGTGACATATCTTGTGACATATGTGAAAGCCGGTACCATTCTGAGAAAAATGATGCCTCTCCCACCTCATTATTGAAGCACATTCAGTGCGAAACGGAGCGCCCGTCGTCCACCTCCGCACCCCCTCCCTCCACCATTGCCTGTAACCTGCACGGATGAAATAAAGAAGCCGAGATTATAACACCACTAGATGGTGGCCCGATTCGAATGCATCGGGTATTCTAGAATATGCATGTAGTTTATTTATGAATTTTTTAAGAATAATGCAAAGCGAAGCTAGGTTTAAATCCTGCGCCAATATCGCTGATTGCTGGCAACTGGCCGGGCGCAACGAATCAGCGAAGCGTGTTTGAAATCGCACATCATTTTGCGGGCGGACTGTCCCTGTTGCCGATTGGTCAGGCCAGCCGGCCACGACCAATCAGCAATGCAGGATTTGCGTTACAGAAAAACAGACAGAAGTAAACAATTATATAGTAGATACCTACAGCAGTACCGGTGTGCAGCGGTGCCCGAGTCCAGGAGGGGGCCGGGGGACAGCAGCCAGGTGCGGGCAGGAAGAGACCTGGGAACAGCGGGCAGGAGGGGACGGTAGACGGGCAGGTGGGGGTAGTAGGGGGCAGGGGACAGCGGCCGGGTGCGGGCAGGAAGGGACCCCACCCAGCCCTTCCTGCCCACACCCGGCTGCTGTTCCCCGGCCCCCTCCTGCCTGCAGCAGAGTGCTCAGCAGAGTATGCGGCGGCTCAGTGGTTGGCAATGTGCGTGGCGTCAGCGGTCAGCGCAGGATGGAGGCAGAGCGGTCAGCGCAGGATGGAGGCAGAGCGGTCAGCGCAGGATGGAGGCAGAGCGGTCAGCGCAGGATGGAGGCAGAGCGGTCAGCGCAGGATGGAGGCAGAGCGGTCAGCGCAGGATGGAGGCAGAGCGGTCAGCGCAGGATGGAGGCAGAGCAGTCAGCGCAGGATGGAGGCAGAGCAGTCAGCGCAGGATGGAGGCAGAGCAGTCAGCGCAGGATGGAGGCAGAGCGGTCAGCGCAGGATGGAGGCAGAGCGGTCAGCGCAGGATGGAGGCAGAGCGGTCAGCGCAGGATGGATCCCCCTTCCCATCCGCACAGGTCTCACCCGCATCCGGTGTTTACATCGAAGCTACAGCAGGTAATGAGCGGTCATGCGACAGGCTCTGGCACGTCACATCAGCCCACCATCACATGACCACTGCTCATTACCTGTTGTAGCGGCGACGTAGGACACAGGGAGGGGGTGGGAGGCGGGGGGGGGGGAATGGAGCAGGGGGGTGGTTGGGGAAATGGAGCAGGGGGGGGGGGAGAAAACACTGCATGCTGAAGTCTGCCTGTTTGCGGCGGTCTTCCGGGAGGATGAAAAGTGTTTCGGACCTCCGGAAGGCCGCAGTTCTGGACACGTATATACAAAGTGCCTGAACAAGATCCAGAGTATGCAGAGCCTTCTCGACACGATGTATCAATGCTGGGCAAAAGGATGGTAAGGAAATCTGATTGAGATGGAATGATGAGACCACTTTCGGAAGAAAAAAACGATCGGATGAAGTACCACTTATCCTGGTGAAACACCAGGAAAGGTGCCCTGCAGGAGAGTGCTGCAAGCTCCGAGACCCGTCGGATGGAAGTAATTGCCACTAGAAAGGTTACCTTCTGGGAAAGAAGGCGTAGAGAAATCTCCTTGAGTGGCTCAAACGGGGGTTTTTGCAGCGCATTCAATACCAGGTTGAGATCCATGAATGTGTACTGCTGATAGTACCGTCCGGTTGATTCTGCCCAACGGAGAATGGGTTCTACCTCGCAGATTGCTTGTTTGCGAGTCCCTCCTTGGTGGTTGACATATGCCACCGCCGTGGCATTGTACGACTGTATGCTGATGTGACAACCTGTTAGAAACCGATGGAATGCTTGTAACACCAGAAAGATGGCCCAAATCTCCAGTAGATTGATGGGCATGACTGACTCTGATGGAGACTATGTGCCCTGGGCCCTGTGGTGACTGTACACTGCGCCTCATCCTGTTATGATTGCATTGGTGGTCATGACCTTCCAATGAGCTGGAAGGAAAAATTTCCCCTGTGAGAGGGAGGAATGTCGGAGCCACCAGTAAAGAGAATGTTTGGTTGCAGTTGACAGGCGCAATGTCCTGTCCAGGGATATAGGGTTCTTGTCCCAGGATGTGAGCAGAGCCAGCTGGAGAGGTCTGAGGTGTAGTTGGGCAAAGGGAACCGCTTCCAGTGCCGCGACCATCCTGCCTAGCACTCTCATGGCAAACCGGAGTGAGGTGTCGGTCGAAGGAGGGTCAGGAAGGTCAGAGTCTGGCTCGGGACTGGCGATTTTTGTAGATTGACCAGCCAACCTAGCTGACCAAGTGTCTACTGTGATAAAGGACGCTTTGTTCGCAGTCCTTGAAAGTAGCAGCATTGATGAGTAAGTCGTCCAAATATGGAAGATTGACTACTCCTCTTGAGTGGAGAATGGTCATGACTGCCGCCATGACGTTGGTGAATACCTTGGGGGCTGTGGCGAGTCCGAAAGGGAGGGCCACAAACTGATCGTGATTCTGGTTGATTGCGAAGTGGAGGAACTTTTGATGCGCCCAAGATATTGGGATGTGCAAATACGCATCCTGAATATCTATGGAGGCAAGGAATTCTCATTCCATGGATGATATTATGGAGGGGAGAGACTCCATGCGAAAATGACGAACCCATACAAACTAGTTTAGTTGTTTCAAGTCCAGGTTAGGCCGGACTGAACCTCCCTTTTTGGGAATTACAAACAGATTCGAGTAGAATCCTTGGAAACGTTCGTTTTGAGGGACAATAACTCCTCTTTGTAAAAGAGTCGACGGCCTGATAAAAGGCGCGAGCCTTGGATAGCGGTTTTGGGGGCTGGACAGAAAAAAAAAAAAAAAAATTGATTCGGGAAAGAAACTATATTGTAACCGGAAGACACCAGTTCTCTGACCCACCTGTTGTCTGTAACAGCGAGCCAGACTTTATAATAATGGGAAAGTTGCCCGCCTACTTGCGAGGTGTCTTCCAGGGTTAAAGAGTCATGAGGACGAAAACCTGTGGGATCCCTTAGGCTTAGATTGTCGAGAATGGGATTGCCATTGCATTTGATTTCTGGGAAGCCTGCGATCGTTCTCTGCGTGGTGATTGCTAGCTTGTGGCGGCCTGGATGTCGACCAACCAAACGAGTTCTGAAAGGATCGGAAAAAAGTGTTTGTTGGCGACGATTGAAGAGCCGCTTTGGTTTGCGTTGAGGGAGAGAAGTGCTCATTTCTCCTGTAGCATCAGAAATTAGTTTGTCTAATTTTTCTCCAAAATGACGGCCGCTAAGGTAAAGCAGGCTCGTGAGGGACTTCCTAGAGGCTGCATCAGCCTTCCACTCACGTAGCTAGAGGGCACGTCTAATTGTAATGGTGTTTGACATCGCCACTGCTGCGCAATTAGCTGCATCTAGGGCGATGTGAAGTCGATATTCTCCAGTTACAGATATTTGTGCTGCCAGATCTAGGAGTTCTGGGTCAGAGTCTCTAGTGTGCAAGACGGTATGCAGATTACTGGCCCAAGTCATGATCGCTTTAGCCGCCCATGCTGAAGCGAAGGAGGGGGCTAATGACGAACCTGTAGCTTTAAAAACAGATCGAGCCATCTGTTCCACCTGACAGTCTGTTGCGTCCTTAATTGATTAACTACAAGGTAGAGAAAGAAGTGTCTTTGCAGCTAAGCGAGACACATGGGGGTCTACTTGCGGTGGATCAGCCCAGTCTTGGGTCACGGCAGGTAAAAAAGGGTAACGATTTTCTAACGCCTTGTGGTTACCAAATTTTTTGTCCGGATGGGATTGATGTTTTTGGAGGATCTCCTGAAATTCAGGATGATCCGCAAAATATTTGTGCAGACGTTTTGCTCCCTTAAAAGAAACCTTATGATCAGAGAGATGTCACAAGGAGGGTCAGTTACATCCAACACCTGATTAATGGACGCGATTAAGTCCTTCGACCATTACCAAGGTGTCTGAAGAGTCTAGTTCTAGGGATGCATCTAATTCCAGGTCTGAGCTTGGATCATAAAATCCATCAGACACAAGGGAACTTCGGCGGCTTTCTCAGGTTGGGGAGGCTCGAGAACTGCGGGAGGAGGCTGGAGTAGGTGTCCTTTGAACCCTTTTTCGTCCTGGATTGGAAGTAGAGGGTAAGGGCTCAGAGGTAGTCTGTTTGTGATCCGTGCTGTCGTCCTGAGTGGGCTGTGAAGGTTTGACAGTGGTGCAGGGTGTGAAACAACTCTGCAAGGCCTGGGAGTAGAGTAGAGGACAGTTTCTCTATAGACTGACATAGATTGAGACATGAGAACTGGCCATTCAGGTGCAGTATTCAGTGCACTAGTAGGTACGGCATCGATGGGGGGGAGGGGGTTCTAGCACAGTGGTAGGAGTACAATCCTGGCAGTGTGGGGTAGTACATCTAGTAGGCAGAGTGGCTCTGCAAGCCGTACAAGAGGCATAGTAAGAGTTAAAGACCTTAGCAGCCCTTTTGTTTCTTGAGCCCGACATGGTTAGATCTTAGTTAATGCTGCCCTGTGCCTGACTGCTTCTTGTGTATGGATTTACAGAGGCAGAAGGGAAAACAGAGCTGCAGCAGAGAATATATCACTGCTGGCTTCTTACCACCTTGTGTCCGCACCAGTGGGAAAAAAACTGCAGCCCAATGATCCTGTGTCCTCCAGTGAAACTGTAGAGCCTGTCAGAGCTGTGTCCGATAGTCATCATGCAGATTTAGCGTGGTCCTTGTAATGGCGTCGCCAGAGTACCGCAAACTGCTGTAATGGTGCTGTCGGAGTGAGAAAAAGGAGGGCGGAGCAGTCTGCAAAAAGGTGCGCGGTAACATCTTGAGATCAGCGAGAAGCGCCGAAAAAACTGTCACTAAGCAAACACTGGTGAGGCAAGTGCCTGCTCAGGGGGTGTATACTGTAGAGAAGGAGCCACTGTGTATCTTTTTCAGATCTTGCTTTAGTGTCGCCTCCTACTGGACAGCAGCATAACACCCACGGTTTTGTGTCCCCCAATGAGGCGAAGGAGAAATAAGTCTGCAACATGTCAATTCTTGGTGTAGTTTTCCTGTGTTTCAAGCCCTACCACCCACCTACCTTCATTATGAAAAACACACAGCAAAAAAACTAAACCAAAAGCTCTGTTGGTGTTTTTCTGACAGAACATACAGATTTGGTGCAGAAAATTTCTGCACCAAATACTCAGCATGCAAACATAGCCTTAATTCTTCACGGGAGTCTTTTACTTAGATTTCCCTTAGCTACAGTCTCTACTCCGTACACCGAGTAAATATACGCTCGCATGGCAGTATAACTGCTTGCTGTGCACAGAGGAGTTTCTCAATGACAGTGTCGGGGGGGGAATATGTACAGCCACCACTCACTGGGCCTCTACAATTAGCCAGCAGATCATAGGAATAAAGTTTGTTTTCTCAGGATTGGCAGACTTTCAGTAAGGCAGCATTGGAACAGTACTAATCTGCAGATTAAATCTACATCTGAAGGATACCAACATTTTAGGAAGAAGACAGGTTTCCTTTAATTGGAATAAATGTCCAACATTCTCCCCGGTCTCCACGGTTCTCCTGGGTCATATGACTTCTATCCCAACTCGCCAGAACCAACTGGAAGAGGCTTTTACAACACGACTGAAGCCTCCATAGATTACATTGTAAAGCTGGAAACACTGTCCGTGTGATATACAAGTCACTCGGACTAGTGTCGGATCTTAACCCTGAACGACCTCTCCCTGTCAGGACGGGAGTGAGGAGTTTATGACATTGAGAGATTGTTCAGGGTTAATGATCTGACACTCGTCCAAGTGACTCGTATATCACATGGACAGTGCGTTTCCAGCCTAAAATAGACTATAGCAACTTGCCAGATCCCACTGGGGTTTGCGTATAAACTGGAAGAAGTCACGATGCCCAGAAGATAACAGACCAGGGCTGGAAACCAGGAAAGACTGCGGTCCTAGTCCTTATAGGGCGAAAAGAACAAAATTAACCTCCTTTGCCCCAAACTATCTTCATTAAAAATAAAGACAAAATAAAACAAATCTGATTTTAACATGTCTACAGCGTGTTCAGCGCTGTAAAAATAAAACACTCACATCAGAATTACATTTTACTGTCACCACACACACAAAAAAAAACGTGCACGTTAGGAGTCTTAGGGCCCTTTCACATCAGCGTTTTTTCAAATTTGCAAAACCGCACTTGCCGCACCTGCCGCAAGTACGCCTATACTTTGCATGGCGTTTACCGCAACCGCGCCGCAAGTGCAGCCGGTATGCGGTAATTGCGGCAGATGCGTTTTTTTCACCGCATCTGCCGCAAATTTCAAAAACCGCTGATGTGAAAGGGCCCTTAGAAAATGAAAGACATGAAAATCTTTTAACCCTTTTTTTCCTTCTGAGAGAGTAAAGCCCAAACTTTCTAAAGTAAGAGCAGTTCCTCGCCCTCCCCATGGCTCAGCACAAGCTCTCCGCCTCTGCTCCAGTGGTGATATCACTACATCAAAATCACTGCTGCAGCCAATCACTGAGCTCAGTGGCTCATACCGACTACTTCGGCAAGGCTATGATGCTCATTGATTGGTACGGTAGCGATACGTGGCATCAATGTGACGTCACTGATGCAGCCAATCATTGAGCTTAGTGGCTCGTACTGTCTACTTCAACAAAGCTACCTAAATCAATGATTGGGTACGGTAGCGATACGTGGCATCAATGTTACGTCACTGATGCAACAAATCACAGACCAGAGTGAGGTCAAGAGCCGGCGCTGGACCTGCAAAGGTCAAGGTCATGCTTGGTTTGTTATTTTATAGTATTTGGAGTCCATTTTGTTGGAAGTTAACATGGAACTGCATCATCATGTACATAGTAATTTCTGATCAGTGCCATCAATCTAGCCATTACCGATTGGTAGCAGTGTTGGTTTAGTTAAAAGCAAGAGCGGTTGTGCTTTGCCAGCGAGGGAGTCGCCAAGGATTGTGGGCTCCCACTCTACATGTCGACATCCCATAACCTGGATGTTCAGACCCAACTTCTGCAAGAAAGTCAGGTCACTTAGGGTGCACTTCTTTTGTCTAATTAATGATCTTTAGCAATTACCTGACAGTAGCTATCCACCATTTTCTTCGATAAAAAGGCCCTACGCAATAAGCAATAGGTATTCTTTACCCCCTGAATTAAAATCTACATATGCATACACGAGTTGAACTGGTATGATGCGAGTACGCAACAGTAGGTATTATGGGGTTAAGGACCCATATCACAGCAACATACATAAGCCAAAATAAGGTGGAAAATAGCCTTTATAACTACTTGCTCCAGGCCAGTGCAGCTGGGAATTACCCCTTGAACTGATGGTGGGTTTACACGCCGCGATATCGGCGTCCAACTCCGACAAAAAGTCACGTGGGTCGCGAGTTGGAGCAGATATCGGGTGCGCGTTGTACTGTTTTAGCGTACACCGCGATGCTGGAACGATGCCAAAACGATATCGGAGTTGAATAGCAGAGCTATTCAACTTCCCGATATCGCAAGGCCGTTGTACCAGCATCGCAGCGTGTGACAGCCCAACTCCGATGCGTACTCGCACCTCACCCATTAACTCCCATGTTAAATGGTCGTTACTGGGTTGGTGGGCGTACACATCGGAGGGACGTTGTTTCCCGATATCGCAGCGTGTAAACCGGCGATGCGATATCGGGAAAAGTGCTCCCAAAATGCGCGCTCCCGCGGCGTTGTATGCGATATCGGGACGATATCGCTACGTGTAACCCCACCATTAGTCTTGAGAAGCAACACAAAGCTTAAAAAATGCTGAATAGAGAATTCGAGTCAGGGCTGTTTACCTGCCATATGAAGCAAAGCCTGTACCAGCCATATAAGAAAGGTTTACATGCACTGAACATTAACAGTACAGCTAGAAGATATGTAGCTGGCTACAAAAAACCAAGCACGAGACTATGCCAATGATTATGGAAAAGTCTTCACCATGTTATATTTTCTGCTATAACCCTTCTTTATAAAGTGTTTAAAGAGAAAATCACCATCTGACAGACATGGAAAAGGTTGTAATGTGTGCACAGATGGCTACTTGGCATATCAATGTGTTGGTATTCAGAAAGCACATGTGTGTGGGTGATTACAAATTCAATATTTTCTAGGAATATTAGACAGGAAAATGAAGCGGACGTTTACCATAAATACCTCATTTGGATGAGGCTGATTACCATTACATTTGGGAAAGTAGATCTGTGTAGCCAGCATTAATAACCAAGACCTTCCTTGCACAGTGCTCACTCTACATGGCACTGATGACAGATCCTGCTGAGTCTTCTGTGTAGACAAAGTCTGTCTCAATCAGAGTCGCAGAAATCCAGAGACACGGCTTTAGGGTAGACGGGAAGTGCATGATTCAGGTCAGAGAACGGGTCAATGAGATGAACACAACAATGGAACAAGGCCTAATAATTCAGGGATATGGTACTGGGAAATGGATCAGTACTGCAACTTATCCGATCTATGATATTCGTCCAGAAGAGCATTAAAATAAATAAATTCTTGAGTGCTTCTTTACAATGTGTCATTTAGACTCAAAATCTAAGGGATAAGGTTTCTCCTTGTGGAGAGTGACATGCCAGTATGAGGAGACAATGTCACAATTAAATATGGAAATTGCCTCTTCAGAAAGGAAGACTGGTAATTCTAGTGCCACCTATTGGAAGTAGCAATCCTAAAAGATCTTACCAACCCTTTAAAGAGAGCCTGTCACCCACCTGGTGCTTTCAAAAGTGAAAGCACCACTGAATGCCGCATTCAGGGAAGGTGTGTACTAAGGCTCTAGCCCCCCTGAACCCTGGGGGGGGAAAAAAAAAAAAAAAGAAAAAAAAAACACTTTGCAAACTTGACAGTTAATAGGTTCCTTGGGTCGGGTCCGATTAAGAGGTCCTCACTGCTGGCAGGGTTCTCCTCGCCTCCTCTTTGTGTATTCCGCCCCCTCTATGGTGTCTGCCGCCGCCTCTTCTTCTGGTTGTGCCCTATTTGCTCATCCTGCTCCTTGTGACGTCACGCAGGCGCACAGCGCTTGGGTGAGCAGGGCCCAGCAGCTGTATGCAGCATAAGCATTAGCAGGGTGGCCTCTGGTGTGAAGTCATGTGCATGCGCCTGACAGCCGCCGGGCCCCGCTCACCCAAGCGCTGTGCGCCTGCGTGATGTCACAAGGAGCAGGAGCAGAAAAGGAGGGCAGAACCAGAAGAAGAGGAGGCAGCGGCAGCAGACACAGACAGGGCTGAACACCAAAGAAGGAGGAGGCAGGGAGGACCCTGCCAGCAGCGAGGACCTCTTAATCAGACCTGACCCATGGAACCTCTTGGGGGGGGGGGGGGGGGGGGGGGGGAAAGGGGTGGAAGGGGGTGACAGGTTGTCCTTAACAAGCCTTGTTATGTGACCAAGGATATAAACCAAACCAGAACCTCAATTTACAGATAGTGTTTCAGGGTATTGTCCCTCGTCAGTGCAAAGTATGAGATGTAAAGACAGATCTTAGGGATAAGATTTCTCCTGAAATCGTGGTGTTAGGACGGAGATGGTGGTAGGTTCACATTTACTACATATAGAGCATGCTGCTCACTTTGCTGGAGGGTGTGAGTGTGTTACAGAAAAGTGCTGACACTTGTGTGTATGTGCAATGTTACATACCTGGCAACAGCTTCACTGTACACAAAACCAGCATCCGCTCGCTTTACTATTTCGAAGCATAAGTCTGCTCCATCCATACTGCAAAGAAAAGGAAAATCGGTAAGTGGCTGAAGAGCACTCAAAGGGTTAATAAGACCCCTAATGTCTACAAAGCAACACTGAATAGATCACTTATTACTGCCGGTTGTAAAGGAACAGCCATCTTTACCCAGGAAAAGAAGAAAATCCAACTATCGCCATAATCACAATGACCTAATCTAGAGTAAGAAATGCAGGGACACCCATTACAGAGCGGCTTTCAATTGTTATTCATGTTCAATTTTTAAAGTAATTCATTTCACCTAAATACACAGATGTAATTTGAGCTGACGGCACTTTTACTGAAACAATCAAATCCATTTATGAAGCGTGGAATGAAGGAGGATGAGAAAAAACGGGAAAAAAAAAACCTTCAAAGTGGCTTGAAAAAACCTAAAGCAATGGTAATATACATACACGAAGGGTGGTGGATGGAGTCTGTACACAAGAAGAACAGTATGCGCTAGAAAACTACATACATTTATTTTCCTGCTTTTATTGCAGCTCCTAGAGATACATTTTGGAGGTTTATACAATGTGCCACAGGCTACAATTATTCTTCTTCCCAATTTGGTGCTTTTGCAGCCACAAGGTTAGTAGATACAGTAAGGAGTGAGGTTTACACTGGGTCTTCATGGAATTTAGATTACCGTATTCAAAATTGCTTAGGAAAAAAATATAGCATTAAAAAAGGTGTTGTGTGGACTATATCCTATCCAAAAGAGGTCATCAATATACCGGCAAGAGGCCAACAACTGGTACCCCTACCAATCAGTGGCAGCTTTATCTGGAATTAAGACTGAGCAGTGCCCGCAGGCAAGAACGGCAGCTCAGCACCTATTCTAAGGACTTCTTAGGGTATGTGCACATCTGACGTTTGTGCATCTCTGCAGTCCGTCCAAAAACCTGGGGTTTTTTTTAGCAGAAACTGAGTTTTCTGTGCTCAGCAGTGTCCCTCGTTTTTTGCTCGTTTTCCGCCCGGTTTTACAGCGTTTTTCTCGGCGGTTTTCTCGGCGGTTTTGAAAACTGAGTTTTTTGTGCACTTGATCAGCTGAAACCGCTGGACAAACGGTGGAAAGAAGTCACTTGCTCTATTTTTGGAAAACCGGTGGAAAAACTCAGTTTTGACTGAAAACGACCAGAAGAAAACCGTTCTAGTGAAGACAGAGTTTTCTAAAATCCATTGACTAGCATGTTAATCCAACCGGAGGGTAGGATTAACATAAATTAACATAAAACTGAGCGGAAAACGCCGACGGAAAACGTCCAAAAGCAGCCCACAAAACGACTGATGTGCACATACCCTTAAAACCAAAGTACCAAGATTTCGGTCTTCCTCGGACCACTTCAATACTGTAGTTTCCAATTTAGAGTTGGCTTTCATTGTGGCCAGCCTAGTAGACACTTGTGTAATAGTATAGCAGGAAAAGACAAAAACCGGCAGCACTCACCAACTTGTGACAGTCCAAAGACCCGTGGAAGTGGCAACTGCCACAAAACGGCAAGCCGTCGTCTGATGTCCTCCACCCCTCCCTCCCCAAGCATGTTCATGGATCCTTTGCTATTGGACCTTGAATAAAAGAATCGTCACAAGTTGGTGAGTGCTGCCATTTATTGTCTTTTCCCGCTATAGTATCATACATTGCTGTTTTACGGACTGTGCACCACCTATGTGATTACTGCCGCTGGATTACCCCTGTATACACCTGATTAAGCTGTTAGCACTTGGTTCGTGCCCAGTGTTTATCTTTTACAAACTGTGTTACAGACACTTTTGTAATAATCAGGCTTTCTAATCAGCATCTTGAACTGGTAGTAGAACCGGTGTATAAGCCGCACAGTAGGGAAGAAATGATTCAAGCTTAACTTGAATCTAAAGCGATTTATTTTTACGCGTTTCGTAGCTAAACCCCCTCCTTCTCCAGTCACAAATAAATATCAGTGATCCAAGTTAAGTTTTAAGGATTTCGTCCCTACGGTGCGGCTTATACACCCTTTCTACTACCGTTAGAGGCTTGCTTTTTCTGGTGGTGGCTGCAGCATTCGCTTTTATAGTTTGCTCTGGCTCCCACAACCACATAAGGGGTACTTCTCACACAACGATTTTGTGACGCAACAGTGACCTTGCCAGCGATCTTGCTACGTTTGACACTTAGCAGCGATCAGGCCCCTGCTGTGAGATCGCTGATTGTTACAAACTGTTCTGGATCATTTTTTGGTCATTGCGCTCCCACTGGAAATGGTGCACCACTATGTTTGACAGGGACAATGACCAACGATCTCAATACTACGCCCGAGTGTGACAGGTTCCCAACGAGCGCTGTATTGTTGCTGCGTCGCTGGTGAGATCTGACTGTTTGACATCTCACCAGCGATCACGTAGCGACGCTCCAGCGATCCCTACCAGGTCATACCGTTGTTGGGATCGCTGGTGCGTCACTACGTGTAACGGGGCCCTAAGGTGGGCCCTGAACTACATTTTTTTTATTTTCCTTCCTGCACAGATAAGATCCTATAAGCACCACTTGTCTTTTCCAGCTCTTGTCAATCAGCAAGGAGAAACACTCCCTAAACCCTTGTGCAAACACTGCATTTTTGATGAGTTTTTTTGGTGCAGATTTTCAAAAATCTGCATGTCTATCTTCACACTAGCAAGGTCTATAAGAACACTGAAGATACGTGCACACATTGCTTATTTTTTCCTTGCAGATTTGATGCAGAAGAAATCTGCAACATGCACACATACTCTAACACAGATTCACACAATGTGGATACTGGAGAGTGTACATAGAAAAAAAGCCTTCGATCTTTGTTCAATATAACCTTTTTAAACTGATATTCTACTGGTCTCCGTGCAATTTACCCCCTATTGCCTGACATAAAATCTACATGTGCATGTAAATGAATTGAACTGATATGATGCGAATGCGCAACAATAGGCATTAAGGGGTTAAAAAAAGAACTACCAATCCATGCTGTAATCACTCATCAGCACCGATTGTCAGCGCAAGCAGTTGGTGGAGTGACGACAGCGCACTGAATTACCGTAGTGGGCGGTGACTAACCTCTCCTTGCCCAGATGACAGGATCAGCTACAGGGAAGATATGCCACTTTCTCCCTGTAGCCACTGATCCAGTGAGCCAGCCACACAGGGTTTAAAACAATAATTTACCTGCAGATTAACCTCATACCTGAAGGCAATCAGCATTTTTAATAATAAGATACAGGTTGAATAATCATTTTAAAAAGTAAGTATATATAACAAAAAAAAACATCCAGATGAATGCATTAAAATAAATCATATTGACTACAGCAGCTGCCTATAATTGGCTGCAGCAGGAATATGCAAGTCTAAGGGCCGCTTTACACACACCAACTTCTATGACCAACTTCTGAACAGATCTCTGGTTGCAGTGAAATCATGGACACATTGTTCCATTTTGTGGCTGTGTACAAATGTAAAAATGTGTCCATGATTTCACTGCAACCAGAGATCTGTTCAGAAGTTGGACACAGGAGTTGATGTGTGTAAAGCGGCCCTTAGACATGGTGTTGTGACCATTAATGCTCCTGTACAGCCTTGGAGCAACAGCAGGTGTATATCATTTACCGTATATACTCGTGTATAAACAGAGTTTTTCAGCCCAAAAATTGGGCTGAAAAGTCTCCCCTTGGCTTATACACGGGTCAATACGGTAGTCGGGGCTGGGGAGGCTGGAGGAGGCGGGGGGGGAAGCTGCTGTATGAGCGGCCCAGTCACGTGGGGCCGCTCATTATATATGCACTGCTTCCCCCTGTCAATCAGCGGCAGGGGGAAGCAGTGCATATCTGGCCCCCAAATGCTGGCACTCACCCCCCCCCTGTGGAAGGGCCCCCCCGCTGCTTATCTTACCATCCCGGTCTTCTGCACAGCGCCGGTCCTCGGTGCTCCGTTCTCCATGCTCCCGTCCGGCTACATTCGGGAACCCCGGCCGTTGCAGGCATATGACATCATCGTGCGACGGCCGGGGATCCCGGATGCAGCGAGGACGGGAGCATGGAGAACAGAGCACCGAGGACCGGCGCTGTGCAGAAGACCGGGATGGTAAGTTAAGCAGCAGGGGGGGGGCTTACAAGGGGGGCGAGTGCCAGCATTTGGGGGCTGCTGTATACCCCCCTGGGGGCTGCTGTATATACTGCTGGGGCCTGTATACCACTGGGGCTGCTGTATATACTGGTGGAGTCTGTATATACCACTGGGGCTGCTGTATAGACTGGTGGGGTCTGTATATACCACTGGGGCTGCTGTATATACTGGTGGGGTCTGTATATACTACTGGGGCCTGTATATACCACTGGGGAGGCTGCTGTATACCACTGGGGCGGCCTGTATACCACACTGCTGGGGCTGTATACCTGTGCTGGGGTCCACCCTCGGCTTCTACACGAGTCAATAGGTTTTCCAGGTTTTGGGGGCAAAAGTAGGGGGGTCGGCTTATACACGGGTCGGCTTATACACAAGTATATACGGTACTTTTCGCATTTTGCATGATAAAATTATTAATATAGAAATAAATCTAGGAGGAAAGTGTGTGGAAAGTAGTGCCAAGAAAGCAAAAAAGCTGTATTAGTTATCAGCGATTTTCTGCTGTGTAAATATGTAGCTTATGTAGCTGTATTCACAAGTGAGCTGCAGCCACACATGGCTTATGGTCTAGGACTGTAAAGCTTCAAGCAATTTGCAGCCAGAAATCCAGCAGATTTGCAGTTTTGATGCAGGTTGCATAAGGACACTTGACAATAGTTAGATGCAATGTCACCAAACAGCCCAAGCATATCCCTATTGCAATTTAGTAATAATGACTATAAAGTTATTTCCTGTGATTGTTAGAGGAGTCTCTACTAAATATAAAATCTGCATTATATAAGAGGCCAAACTCCGCTATACACAATCCAGGGTTCAGCAAGGAATATCCAAATTAGGAAGGATGTCTGTGGGTTCTCTACATTACTGGATTGAAAGAATAAGCCTGCCACCTTTTGGGCAAAAGTGATACTACTGCCCACCACAATACCATACACAATAGTGAGGACAATTACACAGCTGTAATCTGGCAATTCAATTTCTGTAAGGACACAACAAGGCAAAATGATATCTCACCAGCTTTAGTGAATAAAATGGGCATTAAAATGGGATATTAAAAGTAGGCACCAAAATACTGCTTTAGAGGAAACAGAGCCGTAGGTTAAGAAAGTTCCTATTATCATTTTGAGCATTTTTTTCTGACATGTATTTTTTGAGCACTAAAGCTCACTATTAAAGTTCAAGTCAGGGGTATGGCATGTATACTAGTGTCATGAACACTGCTTTTTATTTTCCCCTTTAATGAAGCATGAACTGACCTGTGATGCCATCTTTAATTCTTAAAACAGGTTAATTTGTTAATTTCTCGCCATTGTGGAGATATTAATTTGTAAAATATGGGCAATTTATGTTGTAAGCTAAACTAAAGGCCCAGTTACACACGCAGATAATTTGTGCAGAGATTGTTTACAGATCTCTGGTTGCAGTGAAATCATGGACACATTGTTACATTTGTTCACGGTCACAAAATGGAACAATGTGTCCATGATTTCACTGCAACCAGAGATCTGCGAACAATGTCTGCATAATTATCCGTGTGTGTAACTCGGCCAATTTGATATGCGTGAACTTCTTCACCTGCATCAGTCTGACCAATCATAAGCTGGCAGACTCATACAGAGGAGAAACAACCACACCCTCAGCTGATCTCTGCAGCTGCAAGTCAAATTAAAGTGGTCAGTAGGAGAATTGTACATAAATATCTCCCAAGGAACTACACATCATGGAACAGTCATCTAGAAGTGGCTTATACTTGGCATTAAAGTAACATTACCAAGAAGTGTTCGTCTATCAAAAAATGTCTAATAGAAGAAGAAAATTAGTCCAGGAGGCTACTACCTACAGAAAAATAAAAAGCCTACATGTGACAACAATCTACTGAATTTGTGATATGTCTGGCCTGTGGTGTAGGGTGGCAAGATGGCTGCCTTTTCATGATTTGCCAAACCTATATCAAGTCTGATAGAAGAATGTGCGAAAACGTGTTTAAGCTCGCTCACATGAGCGTATAAATCGGACAAGTGCCATCTTAGATTTTAAATCGGATAGTACTTGGACTAATGTTATTCAATGAGGCGGTGCTGATGATCGCATGCTGCGATTTCACTCCGAAATTTCATGGGTGAATAAAAATAAAAATGAAAAGCCATAGGGGGTTAGAGTATAGCATCTGAATTTTATGGATATATTACACTTCTGTAGCACAGGAAATTAAAATTTGAGCTGTAAATGAATGGCTGCAGAGTTAAAAAAAAAAAAAATAATAATTTTGAACACAGATGCATGGATGAGAAGTGAGAAAGAAAATGCTTCACTTTTCTGGATAAATATGAAATATTTTATAAACTTGTGTGACCTTAGCTTTATGGTCTCATGAGCCCAAGGCTGAACCTTTTTGGCCACTATTGCAAAAGGTACACATGGCACAAAGTCAACACTGCACATCATCAAAAGAACACTATTCCCACAGTGAAACGTTGTGTAAACTTTATGGCTGTGGTTTTGGAAGCTGAAACTTGGGCTTTAGTTTAGGAGGCTGTCCACTAATAGGGACTACGCTTCTCATTGTCAATGTTTAAAAATATTAAAATGTGACTGCAGACTTGCGAATTTTCATATCAGATAGCGAGTATTCTTCAAACAGGGAGCAGGCTGTTATGTGACCGTAACTATTGCTCCATGTGATTGCATAATACCGGCCACATTCCAACTAGACTGTATCCGACCTTGCCCAATACACTTGCATTGAGGGAGGCTGGATACAGTCTAGTTAGCATACACGTGGTGCAGTCATATGCTATCAAACATTTGCGCTGGCTGTTTGCATTAATGAATCCTCATACTGCACACGGACTGTATACTTAGTTTAAAGATCTGACAGACCCTTTAAAGTCCCATAAGAGCACCAAGAAAAACAACATTTAAACAAAAAAAAAAAAAAATCTGTAGATATGCATAAAGTTGTAAAAAAAAAAAAAACCCACTACAGCAGTATACATTTATGCAAATATAAAAAAAAGTATTAAATCAGTCCTCTCATCACTTACATCGACCGCACAGTGAACTTTGAGATTAAAAAAAAAAAAAGCAGTTTTTTACCTGCAGCTGATAAGACATCTCGCGTGTATCCTGTGCTCCATGCACATGTAAGGGATGACCCTTAGATCGGGGTTTCTGTGTAAAACACATGATTCAGACAAACCCCTCGGAAGCTTCATTGTAATGAGGCAGATGGAGTCATTTTGCACTTTGCCTGTGATACGCCAGCGTCTATTACAGGCTTGCACAAAACCATGACTGACCACAGTTTTATGCATCTTGAAAAGACTGACACCACAGAAAGGCACCAGATGGAGATGCATGCTGCCTCATTATGATGAATGGATCCATCAGGGGTTTCATCTGAATTGCATCACGTGATTTAGATGGAAACCCTACCCTGATGTACAGTGCTTTGAAAAGATTCATACCCTGTGAACTACTCCACATTTTTTGCTTTCACATTACAAGCACATACCGTATATGCTCGCGTATAAGCCGACTTTTTCAGCACAAAAAATGTGCTGAAAAGTCCCCCCTCGGCTTATACGCGAGTCATATACTGGCTGAGTGTAAACGCAGCCTAACCGGGGGCTGGAGGTGGCTGGGGGAGGCTGGAATAGGAGCAGGAGGTCATGTGACGCCGCTCATTAAATATGCACGGCTCCCCGTGTCAATCAGTGAAAGGGGGAGCCGTGCATAATACAGTGCCGCCCCCCCACCCGCTGTCGCTGCAGGAGCAGCAGAAATCTCACCCTCCACCGTCCTCTGGAGCCACGGATGTCCTGGGTCATCGGTCCTAGTCTGTCCTCCTTCCTCCAGCCTCATCCTCGGTCCTCCGTGCTCTGTTCTTCCTGTATGCACGCTTCCCGTGCTGTGGGCGTCGCGGCAGCATGACGTCATCGCCGCTGCGTCCAACCCGCCCACAGCATTAGAAGCGTGCATACAGGAAGAAAAGAGCACGGAGGACCGAGGATGAGGCTGGAGGAAGGAGGACAGACTAGGACCGATGACCCAGGACCCGGTGGCTCCAGAGGACGGCGGAGGATGAGATTTCTGCTGCTCCTGCAGCAAGGGATGTCTGAAGCGATGGGGGGTCTGCATAACCCCTACTGGGGGGCCTGTATAGCCTCTGCTAGGGGCCTGTATACTTGTGCTGGGGATTGTATACCTCTGGGGCTGCAGTATACTACCTCTGGGGCTGCTGTATACTACCTCTGGGGCTGCTGTATACTACCTCTGGGGCTGCTGTATACTACCTCTGGGGCTGCTGTATACTACCTCTGGGGCTGCTGTATACTACCTCTGGGGCTGCTGTATACTACCTCTGGGGCTGCTGTATACTACCTCTGGGGCTGCTGTATACTACCTCTGGGGCTGCTGTATATTACCACTGGGGCTGTATATACCTCTGGGGCTGCTGTATACTACCACTGGGGCTGCTGTATACTACCACTGGGGCTGCTGTATACTACCACTGGGGCTGCTGCTGTATATACCACTGGGGAGGCTGCTGTTACACTGCTGGGGCCTGTATATACCACTAGGGTGGCTGCTGTATACCACACTGCTGGGGGCTGTATACCTGTGCTGGGGTCCACCCTCGGCTTATACACGAGTCAATAGGTTTTCCCAGATTTTGGGGGCAAAAGTAGGGGGGGGGTCGGCTTATACACGGGTCGGCTTATACACGAGTATATACGGTACTTAAAGTGTGTTGAATATACAGTGCCTACAAGTAGTCTTCAACCCCCTGCAGATTTAGCTGGTTGACACATGCGGAATTAACTTGGCATTGTGACATGTGGACTGTAGATCAGCCTGGAAGTGGGAAATGCACTGCAGCCAAAAAGATTTTTTTTTTTTTTTTTTTAAAGCGTTAAAAGTTAATTCAGAGGGTCATTTATTATTCAACCCCTCAAACCACCAGCATTCTGTTTGGTCCCCTTAAAGTATTAAGAAGTAGTTTAGGCACAAAGAACAATGAGCTTCACATGTGTGGATTAATTATCTCTTTTGCCAGCCTTTTCTGACTATTTAAGACCCTCCCCAAACTTGTGAACAGCACTCATACATGGTCAACATGGGAAAGACAAAGGAGCATTCCAAGGCCATCAGAGACAAGATCGTGGAGGGTCACAAGGCTGGCAAGGGGTACAAAAGCCTTTCCAAGGAGTTGGCCCTACCTGTCTCCACTGTTGGGAGCATCATCCGGAAGTGGAAGGCTTATGGAACTACTGTTCGCCTTCCACGGCCTGGACAGCCTTTGAAAGTTTCCTCCCGTGCCGAGGCCAGGCTTGTCCGAAGAGTCAAGGCTAACCCAAGGACAACAAGGAAGGAGCTCCGGGAAGATCTCATGGCAGTGGGGACATTTGTTTCAGTCAATACCATAAGTAACTTACTCCACCGCAATGGTCTCCGTTCCAGACGAGCCCGTAAGGTACCTTTACTTTCAAAGCGTCATGTCAAGGCTTGTCTACAGTTTGCTCATGATCACTTGGAGGACTCTGAGACAGACTGGTTCAAGGTTCTATGGTCTGATGAGACCAAGATCGAGATCTTTGGTGCCAACCACACACGTGACGTTTGGAGACTGGATGGCACTGCATAAGACCCCAAGAATACCATCCCTACAGTAAAGCATGGTGGTGGCAGCATCATGCTGTGGGGATGTTTCTCAGCCAAGGGGCCTGGCTATCTGGTCCGCATCCATGGGAAGATGGATAGCACGGCCTACCTGGAGATTTTGGCCAAGAACCTCCGCTCCTCCAAGGATCTTAAATGGGTCGTAATTTCAGCTTCCAACAAGACAACGACCCAAAGCACACAGCCAAGAAAACCAAGGCCTGGTTCAAGAGGGAAAAAATCAAGGTGATGGAGTGGCCTAGTCAGTCTCCTGACGTTAACCCAATTGAAAACTTGTGGAAGGAGCTCAAGATTAAAGTCCACGAGACACCCAAAGAACCTAGATAACTTGGAGAAGATCTGCATGGAGGACAGAGCCAAGATAACTCCAGAGACCTGTGCCGGCCTGATCAGGTCTTATAAAAGACGATTATTAGCTGAAATTGCAAACAAGGGTTATTCCACAAAATATTAAACCTAGGGGTTGCATAATAATTGACCCACACTTTTATGTTTAAAATTTATAAAAATTCAACTGAGCAACATAACTTTTTGGTTTGTAAGATTTATGTTTCTGTTAATAAATCCTACTCTCATTTGCAGTTTGAAGGCTCTAACTTATTTGCATCTTATCAAACCACCTAAATCAGCAGGGGGTTGAAGACTACTTGTAGGCACTGTACCAACACTATGTAGCAAATATTTGTTTATTGTAAAGGGAATGATAAGGATTTCTAGAGATGTTCACATAAATCTAGAAATTGTGACATGCATTTGTATTCAGCCCCGCTTTGTCAATACTTTGTAGAACGACCTTTCACTGCAATTCCAGCTACAACTCTTTTGGGGTATGTCTTTACAAGCTTTTCATATCTAGAGGCTGAATTTTTACCTATTCTTTGCAAAACGGCTCTAGCTCAGTGAGACTGTATGGAGAGCACCTGTGAGCAGAAAGTCTTGCCACAGATTCTTAATATGATTTAGGTGTAGATTGTGACTGGGCCATACACAGGAATAGGCTTTGATCTAAACCATTCCATTGTAGCTCTGTCCTGCTGGAAGGTGAACCTATGTCCCAGGCTAAAGTCTTACAGGCTCTAACAGGTTCCTTCAGGATTGCCTTGTATTTAGCTCCCCCACCTTTTATCAACTCTGACCAGCTTCCCTGTTCCTGTGATAAAATGTATCTCTCACTGCATGATGCTATAACCACCATGTATGATGGTAGGGATGGTGTTCTTAGGGTGATGTGCAGTTTTAGTTTAATGTCACACTTTATGTGGTAATAACTCTGATGTGCATTTGTAGTTCGTGCCCTGTAGTAGGGTACCCTTAAAAAATCCTGAAACAGACAGTTGCATTCTGCAATGCTAAGCATAAAATCAATCAATAAAAAATAGGAATATGGACACGCATTACTGCAAAGGAAATACAACAACAAATTGAGATTCTTAGCATATATAAAAGTTTAGTTTTATTGGAGTAAAGTTGCCACGTCATGGCATATCTTTTAACTGGGTCTTAATCAAATAGCACCTCTCTCTGGATTAAAAACACAAAAACATTATTATGGGGGAGGTAGGAACCTGCTGATAAGGCAATTAATATAACTTAATGCTAATGAAGGGATGAACAGTAAAAATACATAACCTCAATCTACTGTACATAAGATGACAGCACTTCCTAACATGCAAGTCAGTATGTACCTGTTCAGACTTGTGAAAGTTGTGGGAAAGAGTAAAGCAGGGTTGAGTTATTTAATTAAAAAAGCCAAAGTGCTGAACATCTCACGGAGCACTATTCAATCTAATATCCAAAAATTGAGTAAGGCACAACTGTAAACCTACTAATACATGGCCGTCCACCTAAACTGACATCCCAAGCAAGGAGAGACAGCTAAAAGGACCCCATGGTCACTCTGGAGGATCTCTGCAGAGATATACCGCTCAAGTGGGAAAATCTGTCAATAGAACAACAATTATTAATAAAATCCAGATTTGTGAGGCTATAACTGAGTGGCAAGAAGAAAAAAAAAGCCTACAGAAGTCCAGTTTGCAAAAAACCTTGTAGGGGACACAGCAAGCATTAGGTGCTTTGGTCAAATGAGACAAAGTAAACCTTTGAGCTACATGCAAAATGCTACATGTGGTATTAACCCAACACTGCACATTGCCAAGAAAAGCAATCCCCACCGTCAAACATGGAGGTAGCAGCATTATGCAGGGGGAGGTTTGTCTTCAATAGGGACAGAGAAACTGGTCAGTCTTGATGAGGAGGTGAATGGAGCGCAATACAGGGCAATCATGAAGGAATCTATGTTTTGCAAAAATGTGAAATTGGGGCATAGGTTGTTTCTCCTTCCAACAGGACATCAACCCTAAACATAGTGCCAGAACAATGGAATGGATTAGACCAAAGCATATTCATGTGTTTAATGGCCCAGTCATAGTTCAGACTTAAATCCCACTGAGAATTTGTGGCAAGACTTGATTGTTGTTGTGCACAGTAGCTCTCTACTAGATGTGCAAAGCTTGTACAGGACATCCCCAAAAGAGGTTTCAGCAGTTAACTAAAAGGTGGTCCATATTTGATAATTAGTGTTGGTAATCACATAACATCCACTAAAATACAGTCATGTATTTACTAGATATACAACTATGCTTTACATATATTACTTTGTAAGTTAATTAAATATGGAAAAGTTCACAGGGCTTGAATGCACTTAAGGCACTATACAGAAAGTATATATTTCCATAAACCAAATAAAATTATTTACCAACCTATAACATCAGATTGAGAAGATGAGCACTAGGAATGAGTGAACCCAAATGTAAAAGTTCTGTGTCCGTACAGAACACACAATCTGGGTGTCGTCGGCGTAGAAATGGTACTGAAGGCCGTGGGACTCACTGAGTTGCCAAAGGCCATGAGTGTAGATGGAGAAGAGTAGTGGTTCCAGAACTGAGCCTTGGGGGACCCCAACAGATAGGGGTAGGGCAATGAGGTTCAGGTCAAGTTTGAGTCCGGCTGAACCCTCAGAACCTGAACTTCCAGGGGTTCTCTCATTTCTAATGAGCACAAAGACATTACTCCAAAATGTTGTCGTCTATGGGAGATTTCTTAAAAGCAGCCAGGATCGAGTTTCTGCACCAATGTCTGGTAATGGAAGAACTGATCAAGGCAGGTGAAATAAACCAGAACAATGGTCACAAACACTGCAATCTTGTAGAAGTTCAGATATTACTAGAATTTCCCTTTGCATTAGATGAAGGAGAGAAATAGAAGTTGAATAAATAGCACAAACTTACAATTCGAAAACCATGTAGAGCATGCCATCTGAGCTGTACGTCTCCAGGAGCTCCACAATGTGGGGATGCTTCAGCATGTGACAGATGCTGGCTTCTCGCTTCAAATCTGCAAGTACAAAAGGAATAAGGTCAAAAGTGGACAAGGCCGGGGTGACATGTTCTCTGCCTTGTGAACCTCAAATATATTCAGGTTTCTAACAGTCACGACCCAATGGTCGTCTGTATAGAGTGATTGGTTTTAAGTGTTATGTATACAACACATAATGTCACAATATTGTATCCGGGGAGAGTATAACATAACATTCACAATCATCAGAACAGAAACACACACAAAAAGTCCCATCATATCCAGATACACCCCAAAACAGTTAATATGGTGTCCATGTTTCTGGGGTAAAGCAGGGGTTGGAAGGTTTAGCGCATTTTTTATTGCACAAATCAAGTTAGACTGCCCTGTTTTCTGTAAAAATTAGATTTCCTGAAAACCTGGTAATACAATGTGGACTAAAGAGAACTGTTCATGTTAAAAAAAATGCTATCAACCAGCAGATATGGGGTTAATCTGCAGGGTAATCGCATTCTGAACCTGCCCGATGCCTGCATATTAGACCCCACTGTCAGGAGCTAACTAAGCTGAATCCTCCGGTCAGTGTTCCAGTCATTGAGATGTGGAGGGTTCAGTCTGTGTATGGAGAGCAGCAGCTGTAACCACAACTCCCTGCACAGCTCCCTCTAAAGCAGAGCGGCTGTCAGTCAGTGTACAGGAGCCGATTGCTCTGTGCATGGAGAATCACAGCTGTAGTGAATGAACCCATTTCAGCTCAACCCCCATGACATGGCTGGTAGGATGATTAAAGTTCAGGTTTAATGTGCAGGTACCAGGCAGGTTAAATTTGATATTAAAGGGAACCTGCCACCAAGTTTTTGCACCTGATCTGAGAATGGCATAATATAGGACCCAAGATCCTGATTCCAGCGATGTGTCACTTACTGGGATGCTCAGTGTAGTTTTGATAATCTCCAGCTGATCAAACAGTGATTTTATCATTAGCAGTCTACTTGGCCTGCTGCCAGGTAGACAGGCATATTCACAGACTGCTAAATCTGCAACAGAGAAAACACTAATTTTATCAAATTGACAGCAAGCAGCTCAGTAAATGACATCGCTGGAATCAGGGTCTCTATTTCTACATTATGCTGCTCCCAGATGGGATGGCAAAAACCTGGCGACGGGATCCCTTTAAAACTTCAGACTGACTCCATATATGCAGGTTTATAGCATTTATTCCACGTGACAGGTTCTCTAAGTAACATGGGGATTTCCCCTCTACAGACATTCTAAAAATCTGTCAAAAATATGAAACTTGATAGAGATCAGATAACGCTTCAGCTCCATACAGTCTAGTGGCCTTGCTGAGAACTGCAGCTCAGCTGTTCAGCTGAATAGTTTTCAGCTGTAGTGAGGAATCCCTTTAAATAACAGGATAGTCGATTAAATTAGGTCTTAAAAAAATTAATACAAATTAAAATATTACACTACCCTATTCCTCCAGAAATATAGCATTACCAATCTGTGAGACTTTCAGGAACCACACTGCATCATCTTATTAAACATGTATTGTAAGAATGATAAACCATTGGCAGGTATGAAAGATGGCTTACAGGTGGTTTTCTCCAAGACCTTACCTGAATAGTGGACTATAACCAGGACAGTTAAAGAAGCTTTCCTAGAACAATTAATTATCCAAAGGCTAAGTGCCAAGTGTGACCGGAGATCCCACCACTAGATCACTAGCACAGGGCCTGTTGTGTATCTGGTTTAAAATGATCAGATGAAAGAAAGCATGACCCCACTCTTAGACGCATGCCCCAATTCACCAAGACTGGCGTTTTTCACACCAGGAGGAGTGCTGGAGTCACAGACTCTCTGGTTTCATTAAAGGGAAACAGTCATGTCCATTTTTTGTTTTTAAAACCACCATCAATATTTAGATCAGGAATTATGCATCAGTAAAATAGTTTAAAAAATATCCATGTATTTATCATAAAAAGAACACTTTAGATGCTTAGGTGCATGCATTATTTACCGTCACAAAACAGTCATCAGGGTGAATACTTCAGCTGGTATCAGTCAGTGGTACCTGGATTTACGAGTAACTATTTGTGAGCATTGGAAATCGAGCAATGATTTCGATTACAAGCATCTGGCTGGCCGGCACTGCGCATACTGTGCATGTGTGATGCTGATTATACTGGTCTGAGGAAACAGCTATTCTCCTTGTGGAGAGTATTCTGCCAGCTGGCAGTGAGGTGACTAAAAGCAGCAATGCTCCTCTGAGAAACTGCATATACATATTGGCACTTCAGTGAGGAAATTGACAAACTCTAGTGCCACCTAATAAAGGTAACAATCCTAAAAGTCATAATGACTCTCTAACAAGACTTATTATGACTCAGAATTTATGCCAGATCAGAAACCCAAACTGCTAATGCTGCATTTCGGGTGATTGCCCCTCATCAGTGCAGTGTGTAGGAATTCTGATCTGGCTGTCTGCCCGTCGCTCTGAGCTTTCTCTGCCGCTGTACAAGTACGGGAGACACTGTCAGCAGAGCGCTCACAGTGCCGCTGTCCACCGCTGAGATCTTTCAGCCACCATACAAGTACCGAAACTGCCGGCCAATCAGATGCGAGCAGCAGCCGACTGCTCACATCCGATTGGCTGGCGACTTTACGTACATGTACGGTGGCTGAGTGAGCTCAGTGCAGCGTTCGGTCGGCGTGAAATACAGCGGTGCAGCGCAGCAGCGGATCGGTATGTGTGTGTTTGGGGGTGGGGGCTGCATGGGGATGTATTAATTTTACAGTTCTGTAAATACATATATATATCAATAGTAGATATTTTGGGTTGTGGAATGAATAGTCTTATGCGAATATTTGCTTTAATATACAAGCGATTTGATTTACAAACACTCCGGGAACAGATTATGCTCATAAATCAAAGTTCCACTGTACTGTATAGCAGAAATGGGTTAAACACCTGTAGTGATGTCACAAACATGTGACCATAATGGGCGGAGTTAAGCAGGTCTGAAGTGAAGGACTTTTGGCTAGGCATAACCACAGGTCGGTAACACATTTCTGCTATACAGTAATACGGGCGATACCGGCAGCCATGAAACTTTAGGAGTTGACCTATGCCAAGAGTATAAAGGGAAACAAATTGTAGTGGTCTTGTAGAAGCACTCTACCACCCAAAACACAAGTGACACAATCAGCCTGATTAAATCAGATCATTAAAGATTGATTATTATTGAATCAAGCTGATTATTTCAATTGTGTTTGGGTGGCAGAGCGCTTCTACAAGACCACTACAATTTGTTTCCTATATTTCCCTTCTCTCGCTGAGGGAGCTGCGGCAGAAGCAGCTCCGGGTCTCCACCTCTGAGGCTGAAGGACCTAGCATCGCCCGGCAACAAGGTACAACGCTGAAGGACCTGCGGTGAAGCATTTCTGGCCGGCCCAGTAGCGTCACCGCACCCAGAAAACACGTGACCAGAGGCTTGTGGCAGTCTCCACAGTCCCCAGCTTGACGGCACATACACAGGCCAACTACAGGGATTGTGCAGGGTTGCCAACCCCTCTAGATTAGTGGCCCCTTGGCCCCATCCAAATCCAAATAGCATCTGATTGTTCACAGTGCGCCCCTTTTTGTTTCTTACAAGGGTATAATGGAAAACAGTAGTGGTCCTAAGATAGAGCCTTGTGGGACTCCCACACTACCTACTCATGCCACCCTCTCTGACTGTTGGGAGTGGGAAACGCCAAATGTGACGTCAAGTGAACAGAGGATCTGTAGTAGGAGGAAGTGGTTAACGTTCGAAAGCAGAGGACAGGTCTAGAAGGAGGAGTATAGAGAAGTGTGTTAGCTTTGGCAGTAAGTCATTAGTAATTTTGGTCAGGGCAATTTCGGTGGAGAAGTGGGAGGAAAGTTGAGCATGGACGTGCTGCTCAAGGAGTTTGAAAGCAAACGAGAGGCAGCGATATAGAGCCAGTCTGAGTTTGGCTTTTTGAGGATTAGGTTGAACATGGCATGTTTAAAAGCAGAGGGAAGGTACCAAAAGTTAGCGATAGGTTGAAGAGGTGGATTAGGGCTGGGATAAGCATGGTTGTTGAGGTTGGGAAAGGGGTGGGAGGAGATGGGGTCAAGTACACAAGTGGTGTAGTGTGATTTGAAGAGGAGATGTGTAAACTTTCCTTCAGTGATGTGGGAGAAGGAGGTTATGAGGGTAGGACTGAAGTCTGATATATGGAGGGGTTGGAGTGGTGGAACAGTAAAGGCTTGCCTTGCTTGATCAATCTTATTTTTAAAGTAAGTGGCAAGGTCCTTAGCAGAGATGAGGGGGGGTTGGAGTGGGCAGTGGTAGGCGGAGAAGACAATTAAAAGTGCTAAACAGTAGTTTGGGGATGTAGGATAAGGAAGATAGGAAGGTTGTAAAGTAGGTCTGTTTAGCACAGGTGAGTGCTGATTTGAAGGAAAGCGTTGCTTGTTTGAATACAGTGAAGTCTTCCTGCAAGTGTGTTTTCTTTCAACGCCACTCCACAACCCTGGACACTTGCCAATGTTGTTTGGCGAGGTTGTTGTGCCAGGGTTGTCTATTGATTCGTCGCACTATGCCATGTATGAGAGAGGCGACTGAGTCAATGGCTGATGTGAGAGTGGCATTGTAGAAAGAGGCGGCACTGTCATGGAGTGAAGATATGGAGGATAGTGGTAGAACAGAGTCAGAGTCTGTGAATGCCTACATGTGTGAGGTTTCCGCGAGGATTTGCTAGTGGTTGGACATGGGGGGGTAGGTGAGCAGAAGGATGAGAAAGTCAGTTGAGTAGATGGTGGTCAGATAGGGGGAAGGTGGAGGTTGTGAGATAGATAACAAGCAGAGGCAGGTGAAGATGACGTCTAATGTATGTCCATCTGTGTGGGTGGCTGTGGAATACCACTTAGTGAATTCAAAGGATGAAGTAAGTGACAGGAGTTTGGAGGCTGCCTGGTGTCAGTAGGGATATTGAAGTCACCCATGATGATGGTGGGAATGTCAGCAGAGAGAAAGTGAAGAAGCCAAGTGGAGAATTGGTCAATAAAGCCAGTGGCCGATCTCAGAGGTTGGTATATGACAGCCATTTGGAGATTAGAGAAAGAGTAGATGTGGACAAAGTGAAGTTCAAAAGAGAGGAAGATAAAAGGGAGGGGGGGGTTGGATTGGGTCGAAGGAGCAGTTTGTAGAAAGAAGGAAACCCACTCCTCCACCATGTCTGACCACCCCTTAATGCCCTATTTAGTATTCTTTGTTTGTGACACATGTACAGACTTAACAGAGCAGTGCACATGAGCTCGGCCACCTATTCAAAGAGGGGCACAAGACCCTGTTCTTATGATTGGCGAGAGTCCTGATTAGACATCTGTACAGCAAGTAACCACAAAGTATTTCAGCACCCCTTTCTTATAACACAAATATGTCACTCAGGGACAATGCACCTATTAGTGCATTAGGCAATAAGTGTATGAACAATGATGCCCAAATTGAAATAGAGCCTGAAGTTATATAGATATTATTAGCCTTGGTTGTGTGGGAGGAAACTGGAGTGCCCGGAGGAAACCCACGCAGACACAGGGAGAACATACAAACTCCATGCAGATGTTGTTCTTGGGGCAAATTCAACCCAGAATCCCAGTGCTGCAAAGCAACAGTGCTAACCATGGAGATGATTTCTACCATGTATGCACATTTGCAAAGGAGAGTTTAAGAATTCAGAATAGGACAGGTAATAGATTAAATGTCAAAAACCCCTTAAAACCAAACGACAGCATGCTTAAGGAGCTTCTCTTTACAAGTTTCTGGGATGGCTATGGATGCACATTGTGCACTGGTTCTAGTTAACCTATTTTTGGGTTGGTGGGAGGTCACATACCGTAGTTTGTCTCTTAACAGAATCACCATAACAACATCTTAAGGCCGCACCACACGCTAGGATATAGGTGAACGAGATCGTTAGCTATGTCACGTGACCACGATCCTTCCGACATAGTTGTGCGTTGTCACATGCAAGGATAACGTTAATCTTAAATTTGGCAACGCGCCAGCTATTTGGAGAACAACGTTTGAACAATTTTACAAAGCGTCAGGAATAGGAGAAACATGAACGACATCGTTCAAAAAGGTGTCACACTGAACGATGCTGCTTCCCAGAACATTAATTGGACGACGAACGATAGATTTGAGGTCTGGATCCCAAATTTTGGAAGAACGTTCCAATGATTTTTCCTTCCTACATCATTCGTTCACACGCAACGATGCATAAACGATATCGTTAGAACGTTCACAAATCCGTGATGCTTCAACGATATGGTTAACGAGATCCTAGCGTGTGAAGTGCCCTTTAGGCCACTTTCACACTGGTGTTTTTGAAAAAAAATGCAGCAGATTTACCACATCTGCCGCCTAACAGCCACACTTGTGGCGCCGATCCGGCAAGCCCCTTGCATTGTCTATGGGGCTTGCGGTTGGGTGCAGCAAGTGCGGTTTTGCCGGTTGTGACAAATGCGGCACTTGCGGCCACGAAAAAAAAAATCAGTCAGCAGCGTTTTCGTGGCCGCAAACGGCAAAACCGCACTTGCCGCAAGCCTCATAGACAATGAATGGGGCTTGCCGCAAGTGCGGCCGTTTGATGCGGTAAGTGCCCTTTCACATCAGCGTTTTTTGAAATTTGCAGCAGATGCGGTTAAAAAAAACGCATCTGCCGCAATTACCGCATACCGGCTGCACTTGCGGCGTGGTTGCGGTAAACGCCATGCAAAGTATAGGCGTACTTGCGGCAAGCCCCATTCATTCCCAATGGGACTTGCAGCCAGGTGCGGCAGTTGTGGTTTTGCCAGATCCGGCAGATCAGGCACTTGCAATGAAGAAAAAAAACTCTGCTAGCAGCGTTATTTTGCGATGCAACAATTGCCGGATTAGGCAAATCCGCAACTGCCACAAGTCCCATTGAGAATGAATGGGGCTTGCCGCAAGTCAGCCATTAGGTGGCAGATGTGGCAAAGCTGCCAGATCTGCCGTGAATTTAAAATACTGCTGATGTGAAAGGTCCCTTACCTTTTCCATTTCTTCCACAGAAGGTATATTCTTGAACCTGGACCTACACTGCAAGTCAACAGCAACTAACAGTCTCTTGCATTACAAGAGCGTCATTCTACAGCCTTTGAATAGGGGGATGCTCATTGTACAATTTTTTTTAAGAGTGAGGCGTAATTTTACTTCCCATGAAGCCTTTAAAAAGCAAGATGTCTGACAGATTTACACAAAGTGGCTATATGAAAAGGGTAATCTCGGAGGGCTAACAGTGAGTCGGTACCAGGAACCAAGACTCTGTTGTTCAGTAAGGTGAAGAAAGAGGATAAGCATATCAGACGGACTTCAAATTATCATAATCAATGGAACAGATTTGGTCAGATCATCAGAGACCATTGGAATCTTAAAGCCCAGGGGATTATTGGCACATCTCAGTTTATCACAGCTAAGGCGGCCCGCATTGGCGATCGGCTAACTGCTATTTCAGGAGACCTTCAAGATGGCTTGGACAAGGTATTAGACTACTGAGATCCTTTCCTTGTGGTCGTTCCAATTTATGCCTGGGTTCTAGGTGGATTTGTTTGCTTGATTTTGTTTCCCCAGCTGGGCTTAATGAGGAGCTTCTCTTTACAGTCTTCCTGGGCTAACCTCCTTTGGTAACTATTGTTTCTTTTAAGCAATATGCATTATATTTTGTTTACTCTTACATTTATATATACCTTGATTATCATATGGACTGAATGGTCTATTTGATAAGATCCTGAAGTAGCTGTTTACTGAATTCTTACTATCAGAGGCCTTCGCAATTCTTTATCAAATATTATTATGTTTTCAAAAAACTGTTAATACTTTATGTATTATATTATGTAGAGTGGTTATTGTAGACTAGCTGTGAGCCCGATGCAAATGCATCGGGATTCTAGAACGTGCATTAATTTGATTATAGTAGTTATAGCTGTTAGCCTGATGCAAATGCATCGGGTATCTAAAATATGTTTATTGTTTTTTTAAAGATTTTTAAATAATAATCGCATCATCAATAGCAATAATATAAGCCATAGCATTATTATTAGCAGTAATAGCAGTATTAATAGCATTATTAGCAGTATTATGAGCATTAATAAAAGTATTAATAGCATTAATAGCATTAATAGCATTATTAGCATTAATAGCATTAATAATGCCATTAATAGGATAAATATTAGCATTGATAGCATTAATAGCATAATTAATAGCATTAATAGCATTATTAATAGCATTAATAGCATTATTATTAGCATTAATAGGATAAATATTAGCATTAATAGCATTATAGCATTATTATTAGCATTATTATTGGCATTATTAGCATTAATAATAGCATTAATAACATTATTAATAGCATTAATAGCATTATTATTAGCATTAATAGCATTAATAGCATAATTAATAGCATTAATAACATTAATAGCATTATTATTAGCATTAATAGCATTAATAGCATTATTATTAGCATTAATAGCATTAATAATACCATTAATAGGATAAACATTAGCATTAATAGCATTAATAGCATAAATAAGAGCATTAATAGCATTATTAATAGCATTAATAGCATTATTATTAGCATAAATAGCATTATTAGCATTAATAATAGCATTAATAACATTATTAATAGCATTAATAGCATTATTATTAAAATTAATAGAATTATTAATAGCATTATTAGCATAAATAATAGCATTAATAACATTATTAATAGCATTAATAGCATTATTATTAGCATTAATAATAGCATTATTTAGCATTATTAATAGCATTAATAACATTATTAATAGCATAATAGCATTTATATAGCATAAATAGCATTAATAATAGGATTATTAGCATTAATAATAGCATTAATAACATTATTAATAGCATTAATAGCATTATTATTAGCATTAATAGAATTAATAATAGCATTATTAGCATTAATAATAGCATTAATAACATTATTAATAGCATTAATAGCATTATTATTAGCATTAATAGCATTATTATTAGCATTAACAGCATTAATACCATTAATAGGATAAATATTAGCATTAATAGCATAAATAATAGGATTAATTAGCATTATTAATAGCATTAATAGCATTATTAATAGCATTAATAGCATTATTATTAGCATAAATAGCATTAATAATAGATTATTAGCATTAATAATAGCATTAATAACATTATTAATAGCATTAATAGCATTATTATTAGCATTAATAGAATTAATAATAGCATTATTAGCATTAATAGCATTAATAACAATTATTAATAGCATTAATAGCATTATTATTAAGCATTAATAGCATTATTATTAGCATTAATAGCATTAATAATTAATATCATTAATATAGGATTATAGATATAATAGCATTATAATATGCATTAATAGCATAATATATATAGCATTAATAGCATTATTATAATAGCATTAATAGCATTATTAATAGCATTAATAGCATTATTATTAGCATAAATAGCATTAATAATAGCATTATTAGCATTAATAATAGCATTAATATACATTATTAATAGCATTAATAGCATTATTATTAGCATTATAATAGCATTAATAGCATTATTATTAGCATTAATAGCATTTAATAATACATTAATAGGATAAATTATTGACATTAATATGCATTAATTAAATAGCATTATTAGCATTAATAAATAGCATTAATACATTATTAATAGCATTATAATATCAATTATTATTTAGCATTAATAGAATTAATAATAGCATTATTAGCATTAATAATAGCATTAATAACATTATTAATAGCATTAATAGCATTATTATTAGCATTAATAGCATTAATATATAGCATTATTAGCATTATTAATAGTATTAATAACATTATTAATAGCATTAATAGCATTATTATTTAAATAATTAATAGAATTATATAGCAATTAATTAATTAGCATTAATAACATTATTAATTAGCATTAATAGCATTATTATTAGCATTAATAGCATTAATAGTATTATTAATAGCATGAATAGCATTATTAATAGCATTAATAGGATTATTATTAGCATTAATAGCATTAATAATAGCATTATTAGCATTATTAATAGCATTAATAACATTATTAATAGCATTAATAGCATTATTATGAGCATTAATAGCATTAATAATAGCATTATTAGCATTATTAATAGCATTAATAACATTATTAATAGCATTAATATCATTATTATTAGCATAAATAGCATTAATAATAGGATTATTAGCATTAATAATAGCATTAATAACATTATTAATAGCATTAATAGCATTATTATTAGCATTAATAGAATTAATAATAGCATTATTAGCATTAATAATAGCATTAATAACAGAATTATTAGCATTAATAGCATTATTATTAGCAGTAATATTATTATTAGCATTTTTTTTTATTATTATTTATTATTTGTTATTTATTTTTTAATTATGTTTTATTTATTTTATAATTTTTTAATTATTTTTTAATTATTTTTTTATTATTAAATTTATTATTTAGGCTGAGAGGCAGTTGTCATTCAGGTGCGCTAAAGGGCTGATCTTATGAGCATATATATTTTTTTTTTATTATTATTTTTATTGAATTTTTTATTATTTTTAATTAATTTTTTTATTATTTTTTAATTCTTTTTTAATTATTTTTTTTATTATTTAATTTATTATTTAGGCTGAGAGGCAGTTCTCATTCAGGTCCGCAAAGGGCTGATCTTATTAGCATATATTTTATTTTTATATTATTATTTTTATTGAATTTTTTATTATTTTTAATTATTTTTTTTAATTATTTTTTAATTCTTTAATTATTTTTTTTATTATTTAATTTATTATTTAGGCTGAGACGCAGTTCTCATTCAGGTCCGCAAAGGGCTGATCTTATTAGCATATATTTTATTTTTTTATTATTATTTTTATTGAATTTTTTATTATTTTTAATTATTTTTTTTTATTATTTTTTAATTCTTTTTTAATTATTTTTTTTATTATTTAATTTATTATTTAGGCTGAGAGGCAGTTCTCATTCAGGTCCGCAAAGGGCTGATCTTATTAGCATATATTTTATTTTTTTATTATTATTTTTATTGAATTTTTTATTATTTTTAATTATTTTTTTTTATTATTTTTTAATTCTTTTTTAATTATTTTTTTTATTATTTAATTTATTATTTAGGCTGAGAGGCAGTTCTCATTCAGGTCCGCAAAGGGCTGATCTTATTAGCATATATTTTATTTTTTTATTATTATTTTTATTGAATTTTTTATTATTTTTATTTAATATTTTTATTATTTTTTAATTCTTTAATTATTTTTTTTATTATTTAATTTATTTATTTTTTTAAGTTTGACTGAGACGCAGTTCTCATTGAGGTCCGCCTTTTTTTTGCCCATTGACATACATTACCGGTGTGTCAGCGATTTTATGGCCGCCCACCTGGTTCTATTTGTCGGCCCTAAAATCGCGGACACACCGCTAATGCATCTCTATGGGCAGTCAGCCCGATTTCGGATTGAACGGCAACCAATCAGAAGTCGAGCTGACTGCCCATAGAGATGCATTAGCGGTGTGTCCGCGATTTTAGGGCCGACAAATAGAACCAGGGGGCGGCCATAAAATCGCCGACACACCGGTAATGTATGTCAATGGGGAAAAAAGGCGGACCTGAATGAAAACTGAATGAGGAGCTCTTCTGATTGGCTGAGGGCATTATCCAGCAACCAATCAGAAGACGGCGTGAGATTTCATTGAGGTAGAATGGGGGATTTTTCCTCCATTCTATCTTAATGAGAAGGAAGAGGACGTCGGAGGTGGAATTTTCGGAAAAGAAGACAGAAGATCCCCGGGGCCAGACGAAGAGGCGGAGATGGCGGAAAGAAGAGAGAAGACCCCCGGGGCCGGAGGAAGAGGACGCCTGGCCGGACGGAGGATCGGACGGACGATCGGACGGACGATCAGATGACTTGAAGACATGTAAGTGATGGACGGGGGCTTCGGGTGTAGGGCCTTAGGTGAGAGCGGCGTTAGGGTAGGGGACGGCGGGGGGTTAGGGTGTAGGGCTTTAGCGACAGGGGCAGGGGACAGCGGCGGGAGCTTAGGGGGTATCGGCGGGGGCCTAGGGGGTAGGAGCTTAGGTAGGGGCGGCGATGGCTTAGGGGGTAGACGGCGGGGCTTAGGGGGTATCGGCGGCGGCTTTGGATGGTGCGAGTCGGGGGTTAGGTAGTCGGGGCTTAGGGGGTATCGGCGGCGGGTTTGGATGGTGCGAGTCGGGGGTTAGGTGGTCGGGGCTGCTGCGGGGTTTCGGCGGCGGGTTTGGATGGTGGGAGTCGGGGGTTAGGTGGTCGGGGCTGCTGCGGGGTTTAGGGGGTTAGGGGCGGCGGTGCCTTAGGGGGTAGGCGGCATGGCTTAGGGGGTATCGTCGGGGGTCTAGGGGGTAGGGGGTTAGGGGCGGCGGTGCCTTAATCGTCGGGGGTCTAGGGGGTAGGGGTTTAGGGGCGGCGGTGCCTTAGGGGGTAGGCGGCATGGCTTAGGGGGTATTGGCGGGGGCCTAGGGGGTAGGGGCGGCGATGGCTTAGGGGGTAGACGGCGGGGCTTAGGGGTATCGGGGGCGGGTTTGGATGCTGCGGGTCGGGGGTTAGGTGGTCGGGGCTGCTGCGGTGCTTAGGGGGTAGGGGCTTAGGTAGGGGCGGCGATGGCTTAGGGGGTAGACGGCGGGGCTTAGGGGGTATCGGCGGCGGCTTTGGATGGTGCGGGTCGGGGGTTAGGTGGTCGGGGCTGCTGCGGGGCTTAGGGGGTAGGGTGCTTAGGGGGTAGGGGCTTAGGTAGGGGCGGCGATGGCTTAGGAGGTAGACGGCGGGGCTTAGGGGGTATCGGCGGCGGCTTTGGATGGTGCGGGTCGGGGGTTAGGTGGTCGGGGCTGCTGCGGGGCTTAGGGGGTAGGGTGCTTAGGGGGTAGGGGCTTAGGTAGGGGCGGCGATGGCTTAGGAGGTAGACGGCGGGGCTTAGGGGGTATCGGCGGCGGCTTTGGATGGTGCGGGTCGGGGGTTAGGTGGTCGGGGTGCTGCGGGGCTTAGGGGGTAGGGGGTTAGGGGCGGCGGTGCCTTAGGGGGTAGGCTTAGAGCGGCAGGGGGCTGTAGTGTACAGCGCGATGGTATACTACAGTCCCATGGCGCTTATGGGCATGGGACTGTAGTATACTATAGCGGTGTACAGTACAGCAGCGCGTAGTGGCTTAGAGCGGCAGGGGGCTGTAGTGTACAGCGCGATGGTATACTACAGTCCCATGGCGCTTATGGGCATGGGACTGTAGTATACTATAGCGGTGTACAGTACAGCAGCGCGTAGTGGCTTAGAGCGGCAGGGGGCTGTAGTGTACAGCGCGATGGTATTACTACAGTCCCATGGCGCTTATGGGCATGGGACTGTAGTATAGTATAGCGGTGTACACTACAGGAGTATGGGCTTCGGTGGCTTGGTTAGCGGTTGTAGCGACTCGCAATGCCCGCTTCGCGGGCATTGCTTCGCTAGGCTGCAACGACTCGCAATGCCCGCTTTGCGGGCATTGCTTCGTGAGTCGCCTTGGCCGCTACGCGGCCACGGACAGAGTCCAGGAGAAGCAGCTCGGACTCGCTAACCAAGCGACCGGAAGCAGCGCCGCTCCGACGGAAGTCGCTACGGCAATTATATAATAGATATAACATATGTGGGTAATCAAATACTACAGATATATCTGTACAATATATTATTATCACAGATTTACAAAGGAAGAACATAAATTTGGGGAAAGGGGAAAAACATAAAAGGAACTTACATCATAATCATACAAATTGGTTTACCAGAGGGGTAACACGTTTCTTTTCACATCCCAAATTCTTATAAATAGTACCATAGCCTTAAGGTGCCGTTACACGCTAGGATATGGTTAACGATATCCTTAGAACGATCACGTGACAGTGATCGTTCTGACATCGTTAGTGCGTTATCACACACAAGGATATCGTTAACGATATCCCATTCGGCAACTCACCAGTTAAATAGAGCAAGGTCTGAACGATCTTTTAAAGCGGCAGGAATAGGAGATTTTTTAACAACATTGTTCATAAAGCTGTCACACTGAACGATGTAGCTTCTTCAAGCAGTGTTACTTGGACGACGAACGATGGATTTGAGGTCAGGATCCCATTTTTGAGAGGACCGTTTAAACGATTTTTCCATCCTAAATCGTTTGTTTACATGCAAGGACGTCGAAACGATATCGTTAGAACGTTCACAAATCCGTGATGTTTCAAGGCCTAGCGTGTGAAGAGTACTTAAGTTTCGCAACTACATTAAGATAGTGAATTAAGTAAAATGATACAAATACACACAGTTATTGAACATGAAATCAAAAAATAGTAATGTCAGAACGTTAATGGGGTGTCAAGAGAATTAAGTTTGGCATAATGCTTTGCGACCAAATATGCCATCTAAATTTATATTTATTAAAGTTCTTCTGTCTAAGGGCTATATTGTATTCATAGATATTGTGGACAAGAGACTGTATTACATCTGCTATGGTTGGAACCTTAACTTGTTTCCAACGTGAGGCTATCAACAATTTAGTAGTTATTAAAATGTGGCAAATTGTGTGTCTTAAGGCCCTTTCACATCAGCGGTATTTTCAAATCGCGGCAGATGCAGTGGAAAAAAACGCATCTGCCGCGATTACCGCATAACCGCGACCCTTGCGGCACACTTGTGGCAAGCCACATGCAATGTCTATGGGGCTTGCGGTAAGGGTGCAGCAGGTAAGGGTGCAGCGGTTTTTTTCGCGGCCGCACCTGCCGCAAGTGCCGAAACCGCACTTGCCGCACCTAACACACCCTTACCGGAAGCCCCATAGACATTGCATGGGGCTTGCCGCAAGTGTGCCGCAAGTGTCGCGGTTATGCGGTAATCGCGGCAGATGCGTTTTTTTCACCGCATCTGCCGCGATTTGAAAATACCGCTGATGTGAAAGGGCCCTTAGGTTGTTGGGGAAAGTACCGTATCTACACCCAGCAGCAGAAGAACCAGTTGTGGATTGAGGGACATTCGTGAACTAGTGAGGCTCTTAATAAGATTTCTAACCTCTGCCCAGAGATTAGCGAGCTTAGGACATCCCCAGAAAATATGCGAGAGGGTCCCCACCCTCCCGCATCCCCTCCAACAGTCAGATGGTGTCGATGGTGAGATTTGATGAATTCTCTCCAATATCCAGTACCATCTAGACAAGATCTTATAGTGGGACTCATGTAGAGAAGCACACACGGTGTTCGAGTAAATGATGTCTAAAGATGAAGAGAGTTGAGATATGTCTATCTGAACTTGGAGTTCTTTTTCCAAAGTTATTATGGTTTTAGTCTTTAGTAATTCAAGGTCATCGTAAGTTCTATACAGACGGTTTGTCACCCATTTAGGGCTGTCGAGTGGTTTAGATAAAAGGTCAATAATAAACTGGGGGAGAGAAAAGAATGTTTTTTTGAAGTCAGGAATAATTGTATTTGTACCCTTGAACAGCTGCATTATGCTAGCTGCTTTGTGTGAAATGTTCACCAGTTTTGGGGCGAGTTTGAGGGCTGTGCCCTGATACTTTGTTTTGTTTTATTATGAATGGCTCCTTTGTCCCAGCCCCCTGAGTGCCCCTCTGTGAGGCTTGTATTCCTGGCCCTGAGCAACATGCTCAGGGACAAATTGCAGTGCCGTGGGCGTGTTCTAGCCCCTGCGCCCGCCTCTATGCACGGGGCGCTGAGCTAATAGTTTTGGTGCCTGGCCATGAGTGATGCACTCAATTGCCAATGGGTGCGGGGCTGGCCGCGTCATCACACCCATCTCCTATGACGCGGGCTGTGACGTGGATGCGGCCAATTGGCCGGAGTTGCGGGCGGAGCTATAGCGCAGGCCCAGGCCGGGGCCTCAATTACTTGCGTCTCCCAGCAGCGGCGCCGGGTGGCCGCGGTTGGGGCCTGCTGCATCTTAGCGGTGTGGCCCCTTGTCTGTGCACGCACCCGGACTTACTGGTGGTGCGCGTCCCAGCATGGAGCCGCCGCGTCGGTCTGGGTGAGGATCCTGGGCATAGATATGGCATCCTCTGCTGCACCAGTACCCTTAGGGATGGCAGGGTGCGCAGAGTGTGGTGGCTGCTGGTTTATATCACCTGCCTGCTTTGTTGGAGGAGGTGAGTACTGTCCATGTCCTTGTGCCTTCCCCTGTCCTACAGGGTGATGGCATGGTGCCCTGTGGGTGCCAGTGGCCTGTGCCTTCCCCTGTCCTGCAGGGTGATGGCATGGTGCCCTCTGGGTGCCGGTGGCCTGTGCATCCTCCTCTCCTGCAGAGGGATGCTCTTGTGCATCGTGGCTGGTGACTGTATAATCAGATGTAAAGGTGATAAATTGATAATAAAGGGTATTGTGGTCTGAGTTACAGACCGCATATGCCTCCTGCGACACTAAGCTAAAACTGAATACCTACGCCCACGTACAGGTGTATACTCCAAGAAGGAGGGCTCAATATTAATCTCTCCTTAGTGTCGCCTCCTAGTGGCAGAAAAGCATACACCCATGGTCCTGTGTCCCCCAATGATGCGAAGGAGAAAATTGTATTTTTAACCATGTCGAAATCTCCTCGTTAGGTAAAATATATTTATCATGAAGGGATTGAAAAGTGATAAGATTATTACCCAGAATTATATCTTGGATTACTGAGATCCCCATTCCCAACCATGTATTCAATTTCAGTTTAGGGATTAAAATTTCCAAAAATTTTTCATTGGAAGAGAATTAAGCTGCGATTCTTTAAATTTTGACTTTGTTTTTTTTGAGTAGATCTCTCCAGACGGTGATAACTGCTTTGAATGTCTGGAAATTTAATGGAGGTTTACTAGGGTCTAGAAGATAAGCCGTGATAACTAGCTTCAAGTCATTATAATTTAATCGGGGCTTTTCCAAAAAGACCCAGGGAATAGGATTGTCCTCCAGTAGAAAACCATCTGAAAGTTTCAGTTTCGTTGTTTGATAATAACTAAAAAGATTTGGGACTCCATATCCACCCAGTCCCTTATGCTTTTCTAAAAGGGTGATTGTTTATTTGGAACAAAAACAAGCCACAAATATCAATCTGAGTTGTGTTTGAAATTTATTGAATCATTTTCTAAGTATAGGCAATGGGATACATCAAATCACATAAAAATCTAGGAAGGGCCATCATCTTATAGGTAATGATTCTCCCCAACCATGATAGGTCTATTTTACTCAGACGAATTAATTCGGTTTGGAGGGTTTTGTGAAGGACCAACAGGTTGTCATTGACCGCAGAGGATGAAGATTTTGTCAGAATTATACCCAAGTACGAGATCTGATGCGGTTGCCAATTAAAGTCGAATTGTACCTTCACAGCAGTGGCCAAATTGTCTTCTAAGTTGAAAGTCATACATTGAGTTTTAGTAAAGTTTATTTTATACAACGAAACATTAGCAAAAAATTTTATCAGACAGTTCACAATTCTTTCAACCCATTTGAACCGGACTTTCTTGGAACTGAGTGTAAAAGGGGATTATGGTGGATGTCAGCTTTCTACTGTGACACATGTGTTTAATCTACTTGACTGTAGATAACAATTAGTATTACATAAGAAAAAATGATTAACAAGTGCATCCCCATTGTGTCCATCTCCTCTTATTCTCTTCTCCCTTTGTGTCCCAATTTCCCTTCCCTGTGTGAGGGGTTCCCGATTGTCCACTAGTTATTTGCTAAAAAGGGATGTACTATGTACAGACTATTAAAAACCTCTTTGCAGCTTGCCGCCTTGTCCCTTGCCCCATTATGTGGGGATCTCCTCCATTTAAACATATAATTATTTAAAGCGCATTTGGATACATTTAAGCACTGATTTTCTCATAGGATCCTTACCTTATCAATATTATATTCCAATGTAATAGTTGAGACTGTGGTCCCTTTACTACATTTACGCTTTTATTTGAGTGCTACTAAATAGCACCTACAGTGGTGTTCAAACGTCCTGCATAGGCGTGAAGAAAACTATATATTTCATACTTCTGCATCTCTACAATGAAACTGGTGGAACATATATGTTTTTGTAATCCCTCATTGTATGCCATACTCATTTTTGAATGTCCCAAGTGTATAAATTGTTATGGTATGCGCATTTTTGATAATTTTTTTTACAGCATAACCATACCTACACCAGTACAGTGTGTAGAATGGTGAACAGGTTTCTACCGTGTTTCCCCGAAAGTAAGGCCCCCCCGATTGTAAGGCCGCCTAGGGGTAAAGGGGGGCCTGCTAATGTAAGGCCTCCCCCGATTATAAGGCCGGGTAGGGGGAGGGGGGGTCTTACTATCGGGGAAACACGGGGGGGGGGGGGAGGTTTACATGCATACATACACACATACAGACACATGCATACACATATATACACACCATACACACCACACACACACATAGCACAGCTTCTTACCGGTCCGGTGTGGGGTCCCCGATGGTCCTGTGCCGTCCCTCTGTGCTCCGGTCCGGTCCCCGAGATGATCCGCTGCCGTCCGCCGTGTTCCGGTGCAGTTCTGCACCGATATTGCCGGTCCTAGGCTCCATGGTCCCTGCTCTTCCGGAGTTCAGGCCTAGCTCCGCCCAGGTCATAGTGTGGGCCAATCAGCATAGCGGCGCTGACGTCAGAGGCAAGCGCCCGATGACGCTTGCTTGAGCCCGCGTATGCTGATTGGCCCACACTATGACCTGGGCGGAGCTAGACCTGAACTCCGGAAGAGCAGGGACCATGGAGCCTAGGACCGGCACCGGAACACGGCGGATGGCAGAGGATCATCTCGGGGACCGGACCGGAGCACAGAGGGCGGCACAGGACCATCGGGGACCCCACACCGGACCCGGTAAGAAGCTGTGCTGTGTGTGGTGTGTGTGGTGTGTATATATGTGTATGCATGTGTATGCATGTGTATGCATGTGTGTGCATGCGTGTGCATGCGTGTGCATGCGTGTGCATGCATGTGTATGCATGTGTATGCATGTGTATGCATGTGTATGCATGTGTATGCATGTGTATGCATGTGTATGCATGTGTATGCATGTGTATGCATGTGTATGCATGTGTATGCATGTGTATGCATGTGTATGCATGTGTCTGTCTGTATGTGTGGGAGTGTGTGGATGGATGGATGGATGGTGGGGCCTCCAATGTAAGGCCCCCCCCGAAAGTAAGACAGGGGGCCACTTTTGGCCACAAAAAGAATGTAAGACCCTGTCTTACTTTCGGGAAACACGGTAAGTTCATTAACTTCCAATGCAAGTTCACACAGACTTAAATTTTACTTTTTAAGATTTATTATTTTTTATTTAATTCAGAGTCCTGAAAAGGGCCTTTTGAGTGCATCTTTAGCTTGTAATACTTTATTGGCCAGCCTTTGCTCTTGAGCACCAACTTGCATCTCTGTAGCATTGAGTGAACAAGCTTCTGCAGATGTTCCTGAGTGATGATGTGGTTCCAGGCCTGTATCAGAGCCTCAATCAACTTCTCTTGGTCCTTAGCTGTTTTTTAGATATCTCTATCGATACCTTGTGCCACAAATTTTCAATTGGATTGAGGTCCGGGGACTGGGCTGGCCAGTCAATGGTAGCCATCTTGTTTTTTTTTTTCCATTCCGTTACTGTCTTAGCTCTGTGACAAGGAGCATTATCATCCTGGAAGATATAATCCCCTGAAAACAGGTGTTGAGCAGAAGGCAGCATTTTCTTATTAAGGATGTCTATGTATTTTTTTGCATTAACCATACCCTCCACAATATGAAGCCTTCCAACACCATTGGCTGCCATACAGCCCCAGACCATTACTTTCATCGGATGTTTCACAGAGAAGCTCAAACACTCTGGCTTGTACTCTTCATGTGGAAACCTTCTCACATAAGACTTCCCATCATTTCCTAAAATGCCAAAAGTGCTTTCATCACTAAATAGCACTTTTTTCCACTCCTCCTTCCTCCATTTTGAATATTTCAATGCCCACAGTTTTCGCCTTTGTCTTTGTATGGCTGTCATCAATGGCTTCTTTCGGGCCTTGCACCCTCTTAATCCTGCTTCCAATCATCTCTTCCTAACAGTTGATGTTGCTACCTCAATATTGCACTTTTCTTGCCATTCTCGCAGAAGCTGAGGAGAGGTGAGCTTTCGATTGGCAAGGGATGTTCTTATCAGTACTCTATCCTCCCTTTTAGTTGACTTTCTGGGCCGACCAGATCTGGGCCTGTCCTGGTAATTCCAAGCTGCTTATGTTTCTGCAAAATTCTTACGACTGTACTCTGATTACAACCGACCTTCCTTGTGATCTGGGGGCCATTATAAACCTCTTCATGTAGAACCACAACTCGCACACCATCCTCCGCTGACAAAAATCTGAAGGCTCCCAAGCTCTACAGTATGATTCACTAGATAGACCAAGAGATAAAACACACAAACAAAGCAGCAGATGTGATGCAATGTAATGGAAAGTGATTGGCTGCCATATCCAGGTTATGATTGATCACAAGAACCTTATCTGTGATTAGCTAATTTTGGATCTGAAGCTGGACAATATTTAGTTGTGCTTTCAATTCCCATATTTTTGCAATAATTTCAGGCAAAACTGCTTCAAAAGCTAAAAATATTACAGGGAGAGAATGCAAAATTGTATTCTGAACAAAACCATATATAATATGTCATATTAGCACCAAAGATATTCGACAGAAAACGTTTAAAACTTGAAAAAAATCTATTTATCCTATGCAGGACTTTTGAACACCACTGTAGATACATGCAAGCGCTTTGTTTGTTAAAGTTGGCATTCCTGGCCGATCTCAGAGTAAGCCTATTTATTATTGCCTTCTATCATTACTTTGTATAGGTATTTTATAAATTGGGACTGCACTTGCGTATAGCAGTACGATGATCTCACTAGTACATGCAGACTACTGTCTCTTTGAAATGATTAGCAGGACTCTGAATGAAAGCTGGCGAATGCGCAGTGCACTCCCGCATAGATCCGTTACTTTGTTTCATGTGCGCCTACGTACCATTACACAGGTGTCGCAGGGACATTGATTCCACAATTCTGGATGCCATGGGGATGCAGGGCTCTCTTCTACACCGGTAGCCAATTATTATAATTGCAAGTATGTCTGTATATTTCCTCAGGCTCAGTTAATGGCAAGCTCCATTTGCTTGGGCCTGTCCTGCCATTATTCTTGAGTGCTGGTCTGGTGCTGTGAGGGTCAGTTCTGAAAAGCCCAAGCACGTGTAGCATCAGCTGCATATGCTAGGGCCTGTTCTGGTTTTATTCAAATGTGCTAGTCTGCCATCATGGGAGTGGTTCTGAAATGCTCCAGGTAAGTGCTGCTTTAATGGCTCTGCTTTATAAGCATGTTGGAGGTGTATGGCACAATTAAATTTAAAAATATATACAGTAGAACTGCCCTGATGAGTTTGTCTTGACATGGAACGGTGGCTCAAAAAAAAAAAAAAATGTGATCAATATTTTTCCAAAAATCTCAATTTTATAATATGCAGTTTGGAATGAATATGCACATTTGCATGCTTCATATTGCATGCTACCCTCATGTAGTGCTGGCTTACTTGTTTTTTTTTTTTTAATGTATTTATACATTTCTCTCTTTATGGTGCGCTTATACCTCGATTAGCTTTCCCTAATGAAGCTGTATTAGCAATACACATGGTATCAGGTCTCCCTTTCCATTATGCCCACTTCTATATTATCCTTATCTGGATGTTGTGTATGCCTTTGTGCTTTCCATCAGGAGTCATATTTACATTTGGGATGTGACCAGTCAGTGGTTGCATATTTGGGCTTGTTTCTTTTTTCCCTTTCCTCTCTATATGCTCTATTTATGCATAGACTCTGCTTGTTAAGCTAACTATTGCCTTGAGGAGAGGAAAAAAATTGAATGCATGGTTCTTATGAATCTTCTGAATTGTGCATATACTGGTTGTATTGCCATTGCTCATCTTTGTGAACTATGGTGTGAACTACATTTATTGCACACTTGGCACCTTTGATAAACACTTTTTGTAGGCATTATTGGCTGTGTGATGTTTTTAATATGTTTTTCAGTGCACCAATAAAATGTTTGAATATATTTTGGGTTTAGTGATCTGTTTTTGTGCTTTGTCATTCTTGTTCTTATATGCTGTAGGGATTAAAACACCAAATTCAGAGTTGTCTCTCTCAAAAAACATGCTGTTTTCTTGCAAAGCTTGTTTTAGCACCAAGAACTTATCATTGATTGGACTTTATCAGCTACAGAAGCATGTGTGATCCCTAGTTTGACACACCCACCCATTTTCTCTGATAAGCAGCTCTGTGTATACAGACATAGTATATACAGAGCCTAATGATGCGGTGCTGCATGGCTAAATATAAAAAAACTCAACTGATAGCCAGTAATCTAAATACATAATTGGAATCAGGATCTCTTCCTACATTATGCATTCAGATGAGGTAGCAAAAACAGATTCCCTATAAGGAATGGACAGACAGATAATAATTGTTATAGTGTTTCTTATTGATGGAATATTCTCAAGACAGTCTGAGTAGTTACAAGTTTGTTATGAGTTGGGAAGCTGAAAATGAGGGGAGGTAGGGCTCCACGGCAGCGTTCTTACCCTATGTTGTAAATAATTATATGTGATTTCCGATTCCTTTATATATCGGGACATGTTTTACACATGATAAAGCAATGACTTCAAGGAAAAGGATAAAATGTTAATGGAGGAAAAAGGCCTCCTGATCTATTAGCACACAAGACTCATTTCATTGGGGAGTATAGCAAATTGTCAGTCATGTCCAAACATTCACAGCAATGCCGCTTCTCGTTCTTATAAATCTAATTCTTATTACAGTCACAATGACAGCTCCGCACATACAGAAGACGGATCAGAGGCTCCTGCTGAGGAGAAAGCTCCAGTGCTCAGTCACTATTTTACAAAGTGGCAGCTTGTAGCAGTCACACATAGATCAGGCACATAAAGCAGGATAGAAGCAGGTGTTTGCATCATTATTCTCTGAAATGCTATAAAAGTATACAGTACAGTCTGTCTCCAGTGCTCTCTTGCATTGTTTGCATTTTGCCTGCAGGTACTTGATGAAATGAGACTGACACTCAGCTCGTTACAGAAACTGTAAGTAACGAAGAAGGTACCATAACCCTAAATGACGCTGCTAGAACCTGCCGTCACTATACAAGACTCAATGATCGAACACTGAACGAGTCATTACAAGTGACCAATTGTTTAAAATCAGATTTTCACTTTAAATACGTTTTTGAGTAAAAAGAAAAACCAAAGAAAACACTAATAAATATTATAAAAGTATAATACATACATCTACCGTATATAGAATTTTTATAGTAAGTTTAGGGGAAAAACTAGAAAGCTCAATGATCAATGTACCGTAAATCTAATTTCTTTTTTTGCTTGCCAATTCAAGGGTTTGTGCCATAAACTGTTATATATTTTAATGAGCAAATCTGAGAATAAAAGTTCTACAACTGGATGCGTAAAAAAAGAAAAAAAAAATGTCCCTGTACCTAGATATTCTTATAAACGTGCCCCTGTTTAAAGTATGTGTCCAACCATGCAGCAACAGGTCGGATATACCACAGCTCCTGGGCAGGGGGAGAAATGGTGGGGAAGGAGGGAGAGGAGCATTCAGACATTATGCCCAAGCAACCCCCATACTCTGGAATTCTGCACCTCAAAACGTCCGAATGTCCCCTAAACTCGGAACCTACAAGCGAAACCTGAAAACCCGTCTCTTCAAAACAGTCTACAGCCTGCAATGACCACAGTGCCACCTCAGCACAACTAGACCCGGTGCTCCACCACCACCCGAGCAGACCCAACCTACTGTTCCCCTCCCCATTGCCCTGTAGCATGTAAGCCCCCAAGGGCAGGGTCCACTCTCTCCCCTTTGTACCAGTCTGTCACTGTTAGATTGTTCTTTGTATTTTTAATTTGTTTGTATGTAACCCTTTCTCATGTACAGCTCCATGGATTCAATGGTGCTCTATAAATAAATAATATAGCTGGGGATCACAGCTCATTCTTTGAGATTTAAAACAAGTTTTTAGCAAGCAACAAAATTGCATTACAGAAAAAAATCAGCTGCGGTCCCCGGCTGCAATGTCTGTATACTCTTTTTACTTCTTCCCCTGCCCAGGAGCTGTGGTATATCCGTTACACATCCATCACACAGGGGCACATTTAGAGGAAACTCTGGGACATTTTTGTAACACATCCAATTGTGGAATTCATTTTTATTCTCAGATCTTTTAATTAAAATGTACAATTGTTCATAGCACAACACCTTCAACGATGCAACCCAGATGCCAATGTAGAAAAAAACTACAGAAAATATACAAGTGAGCAAAGCCCAAAATAATAAAAGTAAAATGTTAAAGCGCAAGAAAATAAACAGGGTACTGGTGACATTATTACGATGATCATAAAAATGTGTAAGCAACACTGTGACCCCATCAAGACAGTCCCTGCTGGCTTACGCATTTTTATGATCATAATAATGTACCAAGTAACAGTACCCTATTTATTTTCTTGCACTTTAAATTTATTATTTTAGGGTATTTGCTCACTTTTTTTTTTTTTGCCGTTTTTTCCATTATGAGGCCAGTGTGAACGTGCACCAATGCAGGTTATCACCTTAGTTCCAGCCCTGGTTTTTTTTTACGTTTTGTTGCAATCGTCCAGCTCAAAGGTAGGCCACAGCTATGATTGCATATTATTTGTTGTGTAGCGTCCTATGTTAAGGTGTGCCCTGTTGGGACCCAGTCCTGCTTCATCCTGTCCTTGTCATTCCACGTCAGAGACAGATGACAAGTGTGAGGCAGTGACCGGGGTAATATATGACAGCCATTATGTGTCTCCCAGAATGTGCTCCATATCCCTATAAGATCTCCTCCACTCTGGGTCTTTGAGGATACCCATATCCAGGCATGTGTTTAAACCTGGACTGCAACACAGGGTGTTGTCTCAGTGGAAGCCAAGGAGGCTAATGAATGGGAGCTGTGAGACAGGGGCTGTGTGCAGGAAAACACAGTCCAGCCATGTGGTCTTGGCTTTTGGACTTATACAAGTGTGTACAGGACTGTACTGGCTGCGTTCCAAAACCCTGAGGTCTGTAATGGCCTGGACTGGAAAATAAACTGTGTGGTGTGAATTCGAACCTGGGTCACTACCTCCAGTCATGCTGAACTAACGCGGCTACCTCACACAAGGTATTAGTACATTTTTTTAGGCAAGGACTGTCCCAATGGGGTCACCTTGTCGCTGGTGGGACAGCTTACGCACTTTTATGATCGTAATAATGTCACCAAGTACCCCATTTATTTTCTTGCATTTTACTTTTATTATTTTAGGGTATTTGCTCACCGTTTTTTTTTCATTCTGAGGCCAATGTGAACATACACCACTGCCTAGTTACACTTTAGTGACAGCACTGATTTTATTTCCAGATGCCAACATAGTTGGCCACAAATATCACTTCGCTGAGGCCAACCAATCAATTAATTACTCCAGAGTCTATATAAATTGACAAATTTATGTTCTAATAATGTTAGATTTGGAGCATGACCTGATAGTTAATATATTAAAATGTAATACATTTATATTGTTAAGCCTGGCACGCTATACAAATCCAAGGGTCTATTGCCTCGCCTGCCTGTGTGCTGCGATGAAGCCGAAAATGTTCCATTACTTACCCATGGGAACAGACAAAAATGAGAGAAACTATTACCAAGCCGTGTCTAATATTCCCTACAAGGCTGGCTCTGCAGTTAATACCTTAATGCAATTACTGCCAACTCCAGACTGTGACAAAAGTATATTGTTATAATGTCTAAACATTAAAGGGGTTGACTGGAAAAAATTAAAATGTCACTGTTGGCTTGATAAATTAAAAGACAAACTAAGCTATACTCACCCCGCAGCACTTACTGGGATCCAGCTCTGCTGAAGACACCTCACACTACAATCAGTCAATCACCGCTCCAGCAACCACTTTGAAAGGTTACCTCTTTCTGCCGGTGTAAAATGCAAACCACTGAGCAGCCTACAGTTGATCCTGGTAGAGGTGTATAGCTTACTTTAGGGTTTTCTTTAATATACCAAGCCAACGATAAAATTGTAATAAAGCGATGTTTGGGTGAGCGCTGGGATATGAAGACAGCTACACTTCAGCAAGTATTTTAGCTGTAAGTTTATTGTTCAAATCACACTAGGTCCTCTCCCACAACATGTTTCGACGCTCAGGGTGTCTTCCTCAAGTGGATCCACTTGAGGAAGATGCCCTGAGCGTCGAAACATGTTGTGGGAGAGGACCTAGTTTGATTTGAACAATAAACTTACAGCTAAAATACTTGCTGAAGTGTAGCTGTCTTCATATCCCAGCGCTCACCCAAACATCGCTTTATTCTATTGCCTGCATATCCATCTCCCTATGGGGAGAGCGGTGGAGCAGCTCCGGAGGAGAAGACAAATCTAACAGAGGAGAGGAAAACACGTGACTGATCACGTGCAATTACACAGGCGGACACCGAGGAAAAAGGGAAAGAAATCCACACCGTCCAGAGAGAGACCCCGTGCACTCACACTACGTGAGCCCCCCTGTTGTGCGGACAGCACAACAGGAAAAGGTGAGTGTAACGGTGACTTAACAGAGGGTGGATATAAAACATAAAGCAGCGTGGCGCAACCAATTTCTATATCTCATAACGATAAAATTGTACCTATACCCGGAGAGGTTTCAAGTTGATTCATGTACAAACTTATAACTTTACTATAAACTGACTGTTCAGGTAACTCTGGGGCCATCACTGTCCATAAGGTGTATAATGAGTATCCTGATCACATTCCATCTCACTGCTCACAATAGTCATTGCTCTGTGCAGATTACAAGCACTAAATCCTCCCCATCAGCCAGTCCTAGAGCCTCCACCACCAGGTGCCAGCGATGTGACCAAGTATGCCACCATTAACCCTATCCCATGTCCAGACCAGAGATCGTGCCATTGACTTTACACTTCTGTAGACTCCCTGTGATTGACTCATCACCAGGCTAAGAAAAACACATTTGCTTGACTAGTGTACGGGTGCATTTTTGCCTCTTATATGCTGCCAATCCTGGCTCGATCACTGGTCCAATTACCTAAACAATCGTTTACCTGGGGTCTTCTCTAGTGCTTAGTACATTCCATATGGTAAGGCGTTAGGCTTTACAGAGCTATATACCATATTCTCAGATATACAACTGCTTGCCCCTCCAGGCAGATGGCTTCTGGGTCATGTAATACCCAATGACCAATTTGGCTGTGGTAAACAGCACATGGGGTCCAGGTAATACAGCCATTACAGGAGCTCTCACATTGATGTGAATTCTGGGGAAGTTCTCAGTATCAACAGTAGATTGAAATAATGCTAGTAGTAGTGATAGAATCACAATGGTCATGTTCTCAATGTAAAAAGTGGTCTAATCGTGCATCGCTGACATCCGCTCCACAATACATGGCTAAGCGGACTGGCATGTCTTGGGAATAAGCCATGGCCAGAATGCCTCAGGCAGCATCACATCTTCTTAGGATACAAATCGTGGACTATGTTGAAAAGCAACATGATCAAACCTTTTCCCCACTGATATAAGCAGTCGGTGGAGTGTTCGTACATCATTCAATCAGTTAGGCCTCATTCACGCATGGAATATTTAGTTGTTCCTCTCCCGGGTTTGACTTGTAAATACTAATGTAAAACACTGATCAGAGAAAAAAGTATAATAGAAAGACGTCACCACTTCATTATTTTTTGTAAACCAAAATTAGGGGTGGATGAAAAATACAGATGTGAAAAACTAACCAAAAACTAAACGTGACACCTAAAAGATGACTTAACTCCTTCATGATCAAGGAATTGCATATAAGCCCTTGGTCATGCCCCTCCCTCCAACGTGAACTCAAGCGCTGAGCATGCATCATCCCCCACATATCTCAGTTGATCTGATCAGCTGAGATGTGTAGCTAACGGCATCGATTATATCAGCGATCTGATCGGTGGTATTAACCCTTTGCATCACGCTGTCACACACAAACAGCGTGATACAAAGCACAGCAGCAGGAATTGTGCCATTCCCCGCTGGTAACGGAGGTCACGTGATGCGATCACTGGACCTCCGATGATTACCCTTGACAGCTCAGGGTTCTGTGATGACCCCAGATGCTGTCTGTAATCAGTTACTATGGATGCCTGGTGAAGGTTGACATCCACAGAAAGTGATGATTTCTGCTATGCAGCGATATGCTGAAGCATGTCTCTGCATAGCATAAATGATCAGACTGTGCAGTACTGTAAAATAAAGAAAATAAAAAACCATTTGAAAAATATGAAAAAAAATCAGAGTTCAAATCACTCACCTTTTGCCCCATTGAAAAATAAAAAAAATTAAAAAATTAAATACACTTTCGGCATTACCACATTCGGAAATGCCCGATCAAAATATAAAATCAATTAATGAGATCTGTAAACGTGTAACAGAAAAAAGTCCAAACACCAAAATAACGTTTTTTCGGTCACTGCAACATTGCTATAAGATATAATAATGGGCGATAAAAACAGCACATCTACCCAAAAATGATATAATTAGAAACGTCACCTCAAGATGAAAAATAAGCATCACACAGCCCCAGATCCCGAAAAATGAGAAGACTGTTTCACGGAAAATGGTAGAAATCGCAATTCTTTTTCTTAAAAAATGTCAGAATTTTTTTCAACACATAGATGAAAGTAAACATATACATGTTTGGTATCTACGAACTCATACCGGCCTGAGGCAGACAGACAGACATCAGTTTTACCATACAGTGATCATGGTGAATAAAAAGACCCAAAAAACGAATGTGCAATTGCAGTTTTTTTGCATTTTCTCAGCATTTGGAATTTGTTTTTCCATTTTCCTGTACACTATATGTTAAAATAAATTATTCCAACCAAAAGTAAAACTCGTCCTGCAAAAAATAAGCCCTTATACACATGTGGTCACAATTGTTGGTACCCCTCTTAATGAAAGAAAAACCCACAATGGTCATAGAAATAACTCAAATCTGATATAAGTAATAAATCAAAATTTATGAAACTGAATAAATAAAAATGTCAGACATTGCTTTTCAACCCTGCTTCCACAGAATTAAGAAAAAAAAAAATGAAACTCATGAAATAAGCCTGGACAGAAATGATGATAGCCCTGAAAATAATGGACAAAAGGGACATGTGAAATCAAGTTGTGTCCCCTAACAAGCATCACAAGTGTCTGCAATCTTGTAATCAGTTAGTGGGCCTATATATAGGGCTACAGATACTCACTGTGCTGTTTAGTGACATTGTGTGTACCACACTCAACATGGACCAAAGGAAAGAGTTGTCTCAGGAGATTAGAAAGACAATTCTAGACAAGCATGTTAAAGGTAAGGTTGTAAGACCATCTCCAAGCAGCTTGAAGTTCCTGTGACTACAGTTGCACATATTCAGAAATTTAAGATCCATGGGACTGTAAGCCAACCTCCCTGAACATGGCTGCAGGAGAAAAATTGATTACAAATCAAAGACTGATAATACGAATGGTAACAAAAGAGCCCAGAAAAGCGTCTAAATAGATTAAAGGTGAACTTCAAGCTCCAGGAGCATCAGGGTCAGATCGCACCATCCGTCATTGTTTGAGCCAAAGTGGACTTCATGGGAGACGACCAAGTAGGACACCATTGTTGAAAAAAGAAAAAAAAAAAAAAATTCATAGAAAAGTCGGACTGGAATCTGCCAAACTGCATGTTGGCAAGCCATAAAGCTTCTGGGAGAATGTCCTATGGACACGAGACAAGTAATGAACTTTTTGGCAAAGCACATCAGCTCCATGTTCACAAGTGAAAAAATGAAGCAAGAAAAGAACACTGTCCCTATGGTGAAGCATGGAGGAGGCTCGGTTATGTGCTGGGCTGCTTCACTGCATCTGGCACTGGGTGTCTTTAATCTGTGCAGGGTACAATGAAAACTCAAGACTATCAAGGGATTCTAGAGAGAAATATCCTGCCCACTCTCAGAAAGCTTCGTCTCAGTTGCAGTTTCATGGGTCTTGCAACAGGATAATGACCCAATATACACAGCTAAAAACACCCAAGAATGGCTAAGAGGAAAACATTGGACTATTCTGAAGTGGCCTTCTATGAGCCCTGACCTAAATCCTATTGTACATCTTTGGGAAGAGCTGAAACATGGCGTCTGGAAAAGGCAACATTCAAACACCAGACAACTGGAGCAGTTTGCTATTAAGGAGTCGCCAAAATACCTGTCGAGAGGTGCAGAAGTCTCATAGACAGTTACAGGAATCGTTTGATTGCAGTGAAAACCACAAATGGATGTGTAACAAAATATTAAGTTAAGGGACCATCATTTCTGTCCAGGTCTATTTCAGGAGTTAAATTTTTTTTTTTATTCTGTGGAGGCAGCGTTGAAAAGTAATGTCTGACTTTCATTTGTTCATTTTCATAGATTTGTTATTTATTACTTCTTTTGTCAGATTCAAGTTATTTCTGTGACCATTGTGGGTTTTCTTTCATTAAACGGGGAAGGGGGGGGAACCAACAATTTTGACCACGTGTGTATGTCTATATTGACTGAACAATAAATAATGTCTCATGGAGGAAGGGGGAAACAAAAAAAAAAAAAAAACCACAACAGAAAACTGCCCAGGGGTGAAGGGTTAAAGAAAACCTGTCAGGTGCCTTGTGCACTCAGAATCATGAGTAGTTCTGTGCCATATCTATAATCACGTCTAACAGTTCCTCTAAGCTGTAGCATCCATAAACAGATCTATAGTAAAAGTATTTCTAAATTTACTTTAGGAGATGCTAATCACAGCTTTGTCTAGTCAAGGGGGCGTTCGTTCTCAAACTAGTCGTCCACATAGCATGTTATGTCCCTGTCAGCGTGATAACATGAATTACAACCGCCAGCACCATCGGCTTCTCTATACCAAGCTGTGTCGTTTTGCACCTCTCAGCATTGAGCTCCTATGATGTCGGGTGTATGCACTCCGGCTTCAGAGGGGCTCATGTGTGTGATCAGAAGTCATCCGCACTACGCCTCTCTGAAGCCAGGGCACGTACACCCGGCTCACGTGCAGATTGTAAAGCGCTGCCACAGACTCTGGCTTTTCTAAAGCATGTCATCACGGCTACAGGGACGTGACACATCCTAAGTGGACTAACATGTCGGGGGAACTGATGCCCCCTTAATTAGTCAAAGACCTACTTAGCATCTCATTAAAGGTTTGTTTATGTATGCTAGTACATGCTCGGACTCTTAAGCAGGGAATATAGGTATGGGCACAGAATGGCTCATGGTTCTGAGTGAACAGGTGACCAGACCGGTTCTCTTTAAGAATGTGTCCTATTGAAAAAGCAGTCTTATCCTCAAGAGCAAGCAAGAGTGGCAGATTATGAATTAAACATTTTATATGCTTATAAAGTGAGTTGTCTTAGGTTGGGAATTTATCGCTCACCTATTTGTTAGGGGATAACTTGCCGATGGCTGGGGGTCAGACCACTCCAGAGAACGAGGCTCTTAATAGACGGTTTGAATGAAGTGGAGATGAAGTGTGCCCACCTCCACTCCATTCTCTATAGGACGAGCGCTGCCCTCAGCTGTCTTAAGAACGCCCTTTAATAAAGTAGTAACGCACTGGATCGACAACTCTATGCAGACAAGGATAACATCCATGCTTGGTGCAACCCCTTTAGTATATGTCATCAGGTCACATAATTATTCATTAGGTATTGCACTGAATACTAGAAGTTAACGAACATTTTTACAGAACACATTTTATATATTCCAGAGAATGGACAGCAGCAAAGAACCACTTTGCATAAAACGTGCTATAGATCATAATAAAGTGGCCAAACTGCTATTAAAAAAAAATTATATCAATTTGTAAAATATCTACATCACTAGCGTAATAAGAAAAATTCCAGTAACAAAATTAAAGCCAAATCTGATTTAAGTATTAATCATAGTGCCAAGCCAGTAACCTTCGCTTAGGGAACAGTCAGATGAAAAATTATGTATATTCTCCATTTAAAAAGGGAGGGGGATTGTTAAGGGACAAATTAAAATATCTATGACAAAAATAAACCCACCTTCTGTGCTTAATCCTGGACTTGATGTAAACTTTGCAACATCGACAATTTTCACAGCAAACTGCTGTCCTGTTTCTCTGTTGATACATCTTCGAACCACACTGAATGGACCCCTGCAGAGGGAAAACAATGGTGAATGCAGGTACACAGCAGGGGACTCATTAACCTAGACCTTAAATGCAGCAGACCCGACACTGGGACAACATCTGCAAGGGGTTTGGATGTTCTCCCCGTGATTATGTGGGTTTTTTGGGTTCTCCAGTTTCCTCCCACACTCCAAAGACATACTGATAGGGAAATTAGATTGTGAGCCCCAATGGGCAAAGTGTTAAGGATGTATGTAAAGTGCTATGGAATTAATAGCGCTAAATAAGTGAATATTATTATCATCACTATATGACTATAAAGGGGCAAACACCAGGACATATTCAGACCAGGGCTGTGGAGTGTCCATTTCTACCGACTCCACCAAAATAGACTCAGACAACATAGAATAAATTGGGTACAGTAGGTTAATTCTGTATGTGCTGATTAGTATGAATTATCTTCTAAATATTTTGATTATTGTATCATAATGATAAATTTATTATAGTACAATCAGACTTATCACTTAAACAAGGAGTTGTAGCCACGGAGTTTGAGTCAGGGAAACTGAGGAGTCTTGAGTCCGAGGTTTGGCTTACAGACTCCACAGAAGGGTCATTCCAGGTCAAGTGAACCAATGATTATTACCTCTATATTTTTAATTATTTTGAGATTTTGTTATTCGATAATAGCATGTCAGACAATGCAAAATGTGAAGAGAAAAAAATATGAAAAAATATATAAATTTTTTTAAATGATTTTCAAAGTTAGGAAAAAGTGTGAATTTGAGTGTTGCCTGCCTTTACATTTCTCCTCATAACTCAGGCTAGAAATAAGATAGAGAAACAAAATAAACCCCATTCTACTCAGAACTGTACAGGCTTTCACCAGATATGTCACAAGAGGATCTTTTAATATTTTACTCATGTGAATGCGAACACAATTTTAAAACGCATTTCCGAAAAAAAACGTATAATTAAAAAACTCCCAAAAAAGCCCATGTGTCTGTTATTCTATTAGCCACCTCTGTACCAAAATTCAAGTAGGGATCCGAATTGGGTCATATTTTAAAATATTTATCTATTATAGCGTCAATGGGTCATTCCATATCAAGTGATCAAAATATGAATATTTTTTTTATCCTGATGTCTTTAGATTTTTTTTTTTTTTTTCTATATGAAGTACAACTTTAGTTAATCACAAATTAAAAGTTTTGAATTTTTTTCTTCATCAGTTAATTTTTTACAGATGTTTAAAGTTTTGAAAAAGTGCGAATTTTGGCCTGGTATGACCTTACATTTTTTATCATATCTTGGGCTAGAATTAATATAATGAGGTGGGAGAGGCATAATTTCTCAGAACAGTAAGGGCTTTCATTTGATATGTCACAAGATTGTTTCTTAATATTTTGTTAATAATCTGCATATTCATAAAGGGCTCATGAGCTGGTCTATGACTCACTGAATGTCTATCACATACACAATCTAACAAGATAATAGGAATCTATAGAACAGTTACTAATGCTCCACAGCTCAGACCACTTTGTGCTGCAAAGAATAGTATACATATTAACAAAATTAACAAAATTTTAAGAAAGCCTTGTGACATATCAAATGAAAGCCCGTACCGTTCTGAGAAAAATGATGCCTCTCCCACCTCATTAACTTAATTATCTTTGATGTTAGAAAGTGATTTATTTAAATACTCTATTGTTAAATCAGGATTTAGTAAATCCTCTGTGTTGGAAGTTACAGGTTCTTCACAATGTTCTGCCTGCAGAGTGTTTTTCTCTTTTGCAAGTTGCTTTCTACAACTGTCACAAATGTTCATACTGCATTGAATAATGGATTTATATCAAACATCCAATCTTGGACTGGCCTAAGATCTTTTCTTTTGTGTCCAGTTTTTTTTAAAGAGATCGTAACAGCATATATTATAAAATACCGTATATACTCGTGTATAAGCCGACCCGTGTATAAGCCGACCCCCCTACTTTTGCCCCCAAAACCTGGGAAAATCTATTGACTCGCGTATAAGCCGAGGGTGGACCCCAGCACAGGTATACAGCCCCCAGCAGTGGTATACAGGCCTCAGCAGTATGATATACAGCAGCCCCCAGTGGTATATACAGCAGCCCCCAGTGGTATATACAGCAGCCCCCAGTGGTATATACAGCAGCCCCCAGTGGTATATACAGCAGCCCCCAGTGGTATATACAGCAGCCCCCAGTGGTATATACAGCAGCCCCCAGTGGTATATACAGCAGCCCCCAGTGGTATATACAGCAGCCCCCAGTGGTATATACAGCAGCCCCCAGTGGTATTGCAGCCCCTATATACAGCAGCCCCAGTGGTGTATACAGCAGCCCCTATATACAGCAGCCCCAGTGGTATTGCAGCCCCTATATACAGCAGCCCCAGTGGTGTATACAGCAGCCCCTATATACAGCAGACCCAGTGGTATTGCAGCCCCTATATACAGCAGCCCCAGTGGTGTATACAGCAGCCCCTATATACAGCAGCCCCAGTGGTATTGCAGCCCCCGTGGTATTGCAGCCCCTATATACAGCAGCCCCAGTGGTATTGCAGCCCCAGTGGTGTATACAGCAGCCCCTATATACAGCAGCCCCAGTGGTATTGCAGCCTCAGTGGTGTATACAGCAGCCCCTATATACAGCAGCCCCAGTGGTATTGCAGCCCCTATATACAGCAGCCCCAGTGGTGTATACAGCAGCCCCAGTGGTGTATACAGCAGCCCCAGTGGTGTATACAGCAGCCCCTATATACAGCAGCCCCAGTGGTATTGCAGCCCCTATATACAGCAGCCCCAGTGGTATTGCAGCCCCAGTGATGTATACAGCAGCCCCTATATACAGCAGCCCCAGTAGTATTGCAGCCCCAGTAGTATTGCAGCCCCAGTAGTATTGCAGCCCCACACAAATGCTGGCACACGTCCCCCCCTGTTGTAAGGCCCCCCCCCCTGCTGATTACTTACCATCCCTGGTCTTCAGCAGCACCTCCGCGCCGGTCCTCTCTGCTCCGGTCCTCCGTGATCCCGTCCTCTGTGCTCCGTTCCCCGGCTGCATCCGGGGTCCCCGCGCATCGCAGAAGCGATGACGTCATCGCTTCTGCGACCCGGCTGGTCACATGATACAGCCGGGGAACGGAGCACAGAGGACGGGACGACGGAGGACCGGAGCAGAGAGGACCGGCGCGGAGGTGCTGCTGAAGACCAGGGATGGTAAGTATTCAGCAGGGGGGGCCTTACAACAGGGGGGGACGTGTGCCAGCAGTTTGGGGGGCATTATGTACAGATATGCACTGCTCCCCCTGGCGCTGATTGACAGGGGGATGCAGTGCATATGTAATGAGCGGCCCCACGTGACGGGGCCGCTCAATATACAGTATCCCCACCGCCTCCTCCAGCCTCCCCAGCCCGACACAGCCCCCACCCCACTCACCCTGTATATTGACTCGTGTATAAGCCGAGGGGGGGACTTTTCAGCCCAATTTTTGGGCTGAAAAACTCGGCTTATACACGAGTATATACGGTACTGTTCCATGAGAAGCAGCAGCCATTGCTGTGTGAGAAAAATACAGTTAATATTAATTAAGGAAAACCTACTACGGTATATAATTGCCTAAGGTTCTCTGTCACAGAAATCATGCGCCAGCGCTGATTGGTCGCCCAGCAACCAATCAGCGCCGCAGGATTCCTGTCACAGACAGACAGGCTTCACCGCTATTTGAAGTGAACAGCTGTTCACTTCAAATAGCCGGCAGGACAGCAGAAATCACTGTCTGCTTTCTTGCTGCACCCATCTCTGCATCCAGGAGCCTGGTGCCAGCTTCTCTCTGCTCGCTCCCAGCCGTTCACAGCCCTCCTGCTCGGCGCCCCCATAGTTTAAAACTTGCTTAGAGGGCCTGTGGTGATGTCAGAATCAAGGGCGGAGCCATGTCACTTAACTCTGACATCACCCCAGGTCCATAAGCTTCACGGACTGGGGGAGCAAACCCAGCCACAGCCAGGTACTGCAGTCTAATGACCCCAGACCACAGTCACCACACACTCAGTCCCACACTCACTACACACACGTCACACTGTCTCTCACTAATGCAATTCCCGTGTCGCTGATTGGTCATGGCTGGCCAGCCGCGACCAATCAGCGATGCGGGATTTCCATTCTAGCGAAACAGGCACAGTCCACCCAATCTCCCGGCCCCTCCACTTGGTCTCCCGCCTGCTGCTCACCCGCTCCAAGCTCCATCTGCCCACCACTCCATCTCCCCGCCGCTCACCACATTCTTTTCGTGGCATAGACTTGAGAAATTCAAAGGCCGTGGGAGTGGAGCTACCAAAGGGGGCGTCGTAATGGCTGTGAACAAGGACACGCCCACCACATCAGGGCTATGCGCTTGGACACGCCTATTATGATGCCCCTCTTAACTCCGCCCCCCGAGGCCTTGGAATTGCTGACGTCTATGCTGGAGGAAGAAAAAGAAGACATGCTGGGGTGAGAGGGCGGCTGGACAGAAGCCTGGAGTGGGTGAAAACTGAGGGGGGCCACCGCCCCCACCCGCATATTCTAGGATACCCGATGCGTTAGAATCGGGCCACCATCTAGTTGGGGTAATAAAAATAAAGATTTACAGTACACTTGAGATATAACAGTCTTACTATAAAGTGAGTATTAGGGCTAGAGCACACACAACCTTTTCTGTCTGCGGATAAATGCTGCGGTTTTGGCAACTTTTTTGGCTACTAAGTTTTCACTGGATCTGCATTAGTTTTTTTTTAATCCCTAGTGAAAACCATGGCACTTTTTTATATATATAAAAAGTGATATATGCTACGTTTATTGCAGCGATCACAAAGTAGTGCAAGCAGTGATTTACTCATTCTCTGAGTGTTTAAAAAACACTGCATGTGTTTAACCTGTTATTTCTAGCCCGAGATACGATAAAAAATGTAAAGCCATACCAGGCCAAAATTTGCGCTTTTTTTAAACTTTAAAAATATGTAAAAGATTAACTGAAGAAAAAAAAATTCAAAACTTAATTTATTTTTATTTGTAATTACCGTATATACTCGTGTATAAGCCGACCGTGTATAAGCCGACCCCCCTACTTTTGCCCCAAAAATCTGGAAAAACCTATTGACTCGTGTATAAGCCGAGGGTGGACCTCAGCAGAGGTATACAGCCCCCAGCAGTGTGGTATACAGGCCCCCCCCAGTGGTATACAGGCCTCCCCAGTGGTAGTATACAGCAGCCCCAGTGGTCGTATACAGCAGCAGCCCCAGTGCTGTATACAGCAGCAGCCCCAGTAGTATATACAGCCCCAGTGGTAGTATACAGGCAGCCCCAGTAGTATATGCAGCCCCAGTGGTAGTATACAGGCAGCCCCAGTAGTATATACAGCAACCCCAGTGGTATACAGCAGCCTCCTCAGTGGTATATACAGACCCCACCAGTATATACAGCAGCCCCAGTGGTATATACAGAAGCCCCAGTGGTATATACAGCAGCCCCAGTGGTATATACAGCAGCCCCAGTGGTATATACAGCAGCCCCAGTGGTATACAGGCCTCAGCAGTATATACAGCAGCCCCAGGGGTTATACAGCACCCCCAGGGGTTATACAGCGGCCCCCAGGGGGTACCCAGCAGCCCCCTGGGGGTACCAACAGCCCCCTGGGGGTATCAACAGCCCCCAGGGGGTACCCAGCAGCCCCTGGGGGTACCCAGCAGCCCCCTGGGGGTACCCAGCAGCCCCCTGGGGGTACCCAGCAGCCCCCTGGGGTACCAACAGCCCCCAGGGGGTACCCAGCAGCCCCCTGGGGGTACCAACAGCCCCCTGGGGTACCAACAGCCCCAGGGGGTACCCAGCAGCCCCCTGGGGGTACCAACAGCCCCCAGGGGGTACTAACAGCCCCCAGGGGGTACCAACAGCCCCCTGGGGTACCAACAGCCCCAGGGGGTACCCAGCAGCCCCCTGGGGGTACCAACACCCCCCCGGGGTACGAACACCCCCGGGGGGTCCCCCAGTGGCCCCCTGGGGGTCCCAAAACAGCCCCCTGGGGTACCCCAGCAGCCCCCCCGGGGGTACCCAGAAAACCCCCGGGGGTCCCGGGGGGAAACAGCCCCCAGGGGTACTAACAGCCCCCCGGGGGGTTCCCAAACAGCCCCCTGGGGGTACCAACACCCCCGGGGGGTTCCCCAGCCCCCCCCCAGGGGGTCCCCAGCACCCCCCAGGGGGAAACCAACAGCCCCCAGGGGGTACCAACACCCCCCCAGTGGGTCCCCCCAGCCCCCCATTTGGGGTACCCACGGGCCCCCTTTGGGGGTCCCCAAGCAGGCCCCCAGGGGGCCCAAACCCACCCCCCAGGGGGTACCCAGCACCCCCCCGGGGGGTACCAACAGCCCCCAAAGTTTGGGCACCCCCCCCGCCCCCCCTTGTAAGGTTTTCCCCCCCCCCCCCGGGCTTATACATTACCTTTTTCCCGGGTTCTGATCCGCGCCGCCCCCTCGCTGCTTTTTTAAATGCTCCGTCCTCCTGACTGCATCCGGGACCCTCCTTCTCCGCCGCCCGGGGCGATGACGTAAAAATCCCCGCGACAGCCGGAGATCCCCGGATGCAGCCACGCGGACCCGGGGCATGAAGAAGCAAACCCAGGACGGCCCCCGATCAGAACACCGGAAATTTGGGAATGTATAACAGGAATTGGGGGGGGGCCCTTTTCAAGGGGGGGGGAGTGCCAGCTTTTGGGGGGAAAATATGAAACTGCCCTTTCCCCCCCGCGCGATTGACAGGGGAAGCAGTGGGATAATAATGGGGCGGGCCCCCCCGGGGTGGGGCCGGGTCATTTCAAACAGACTCCCCCCCCCCTCCTCCACCCCCACAGCCCCGGCCCCACGCCCCCACCACCGGGTCTAAACCCTATAGACCCCTTTTTAAGCCAGGGGGGGCTTTTCAGCCCAAATTTTTGGGCTGAAAAACTCGGGTTATACACAGTATATACGGTAAAATAAAAATAGTGGGGGTTTATATAAAATTTTTTTTTTTTCTTTTTTTTTTTTTAAACTAAAAAACTCAGGGAAAAAAAAAAAAATTCATAAATTTTGATCACTTTATAAAGGGAATTTACCCATTGACACCAAAATAGTTAAATATTTTTAAAATATGAAACCCAATTTGGGGATCCCCAACTTAACCTTGGGACAAAATGTGGCTAAAGCACAGCAGACACATGGGCATTTTTGGGGAATTTTTTAAATTTTTAAAGTTTTTTTGGGAAAAAGAGTTTTTAAACATTTTGTGTTTGCCCTTCCAAAATGGGAAAAAAATATTAACAAAGGTCCCCCTTGTGACATACCGGTATCTAGTGAAAAAACCGTACAGTTCTGAAAATTAGAAAAGGGGTTTATTTTGTTTCTCTATCTTATTTTAGCCCGAGATAAGATAGAAAATGGGAAAGCCAGCCAAGGGCCCAAAATTTTGGCGCTTTTTTTTTTTTATTTGTAATTACCTTTTAAATTCAAATTTTGGAAAAAAAATCTAAAAAAAAATCAGGGGAAAAAAAAAAAAAAAAACATTCCTATTTTGGGTCACTTTTTTTTGGAAAGGGCCCAGCCCAGCTGCACCAAAAAAGGAGTTTTCAAAGGGGGAAAAAAAAGAAAGAGGTGCTGAAACTTTTAGGGGGGTTTCTAGTCATTTTGCATAAAAACATAGGGGTTAAATTTTGGGGACATTTTATTGTGTTTGTCGGGGGTTTTTCGCAAAAATTTTGGGCCCAAATTTTTGAAAGTGGTGTATTCAGCAGCCCCAAGTGGTGTATACAGCAGCCCCTATATACAGCAGCCCCAGTGGTATTCAGCACCTATAATACAGCTGACCAGTGGTATTGCAGCCCCAGTGATGTATACAGCAGCCCACCTATATTACAGCAGCCCCAGTAGTATTGGCAGCCCAGTAGTATTGCAGCCCCGTAGTTTGCAGCCAACACAATTGCTGGCACCGTCCCCCCCTGTTGAAGGCCCCACACACTGCTGTTTACTTACCATCCCTGGTCTTTCAGCAGCACCTCCGCGCGGTCCTCTCTGCTCGGCCTCCGTGGATCCCGTCCTCTGTGCTCCGTTCCCCGGCTGATCCGGGGTCCCCGCGCATTCGCAGAAGCGATGACGTCATCGCTTCTGCGACCCGGCTAGGTCACATGATACAGCCGGGGAACGGAGCATCAGAGGACGGGAGACGACGGTGGACCGGAGCAGAAGGTCAGGACGGCGCGGAGGTGGTGACTGCTGAAGACCAGGATGGTAAGTATTCAGAGGGGGGGCCTACAACAGGGGGGGACGGTGTGCCAGCGTTTGGGGGGCATTATGTACAGATATGCACTGGCTCCCCCTGGGCTGATTGACAGGGGGCATGACAGTGCATATGTAATGAGGCGGCCCACAACGTGACGGGGCCGCTCAATATACAGTATCCCCCACCGCTCCTCCAGCCTCCCAGCCCGAACCACAGCCCCCACCCAATAACCCAGTATATTGACTCGTGTATATAAGCCGAGGGGGGGGACTTTTCAGCCCCAATTTTTGGGCTGGAAAAACTCGGGCTTATTACAAGAGTTATATACTGGTACTGTTCCGATGAGAAGCAGCAGCCATTGCTGTGTGAGAAAAATACTGTTAATATTAATAAGGAAAACCTACTACGGAATATAATTGCCTAAGGTTCTCTGTCACAGAAATCATTGCGCCTCAGCGTTGCTAGGTCGCCCGCACCAATCAGGCCTATTAATCCTTTCACATACATAACTTCATCACCTCACAAATAATATCACCATGATAACAACAAACTCCTTCCTTACCTTCCTACAATCACATTATCAAACTATCATCCACCCATCACATCCACCTTCTCATTATCATCAACTCACTTCACCTCACCCCTCTAACACCTCCCACATCTCTCTCCCCCAACGTATTATATAAAACTTTCTTATATTTCCATAGTTAATACATAAAATCAATTTCTTATCCAATTACAACACTCTTACATCACCCATACCATAAGCATCCTTTAATTTGTTATCAAACCCAGCCACCTCCAGTTTACAGCCAGTCAAATGACCCCATGACACAGTCCCACCACACTCATTACCCACACCTCCACTACCACACTTCACACTTTCTCTACTAATGCAATTCCCTTGTCGCTGATTGTCATGAGTCTGGCCAGCCGGCGACCCAATCATCGAGAAGCGGTATTTCCATTCTAGCGAAAACAGGCACAGTCCACCCAATTTCCGGCCCCCCTACTTGGATTTCTCCCGCCTGCTGCTCACCGCTCAAGCTCCATCTGCCACCACTCCATCTCCCCGCCGCTCACCACCAAACTTTTCGTGGCATAGACTTGAGGAAATTACAAAGGGCAGTGGGGAGTGGAGCTACCAAAGTGGGCGTCGTAATATAATGGCTGGTGAACAAGGACACGCCCACCACATCAGGGCTATGCGCTTGGACACGCCTATTATGGATGACCCTTTAACTCCGCCCCCACCGAGGCCTTTGGAATTGCTTGTCGTCCTATGCGAGCGAGGAAGAAAAGAAGGACATTGCTGGGGTGAGAGGGCGGCCTGGTCTGAAGCCTGGATGTTGGGGTGAAACCTGAGGGGGGCACCGGCCCCACAACCCGCATATTCTAGGATACCCGATGCGATGCGTTTAGAATCGGGCCACCAATCTAGTTGGGTAATAAAAATATTGATTTACATTTACAATGAGTAGTGTTTCAACAGGGTCTTAATATAAAGTGGAGTATTAGGGCTAGAGCACCACACAACCTTTCTGTCTGCGGATAAATGGCTGCGGTTATTGGCATCTTTTTTGGCTACTAAGTTTTCATGGATATGCATCTAGTTTTTCTTTTTATCCCTAGTGAAAAACCTTGGCACTGTCTTTATATATATAAATAGTGATATATGCTACGGTTATGTGCAGCGATCCTCGCAAAGTAGTGCAAGCAGTGATTTGACTCAATTCTGAGGTTTAAAAAAAACTACTGCATGTGTTAACCTGTTATTTCTAGCCCGAGATACGTAAAAAAATGTAAGCGCCATTACCAGCGCCCAATATTTGCGCTTTTTTTAAACTTTAAAATTATGTAAAGATTTACTGAAGAAAATAAAAAATTCAAAATACTTAAGTTATTTTTATTTGTAATTACCGTATATACTCGTGTATAAGCCGAACGGTTTGTGTTTAAGCCGACCCCCCTATTGTTGCCCACAAAAATCTGGAAATCAACCTTTTTGTCTCGTGTATAAGCGTGGGGGGTCCCTCAGCAGAGGTATACAGAGCCCATACAGGGCCCAGTGTGGTATACAGGCCCCACCAGTGGTTTTACAGCCTCCCCAGTGGTAGTATTAACAGCGAGCCCCAGGGTGGTCGTATACAGCAGCAGCACCAGTGCTGTGATACTGCAGCAGACCCCAGTAGTATATACAGACCCCAAGTGTGGTAGTATACAGGCAGCCCCAGTAGTATATGCAGCCCCATTGGTAGTATACAGGCCAGCCCAGTATGTATATACAGGTCCCCAGTGGTATACAGCAGGCTCCTCAGTGTATTTCAGACCCCACCAGGTTATACTGCAGCCAGTGGTATTACAGGAAGCCCCAGTGGTATTTACAGCAGCCCCAGTGGTTTTACAGCGAGCCCAGTGGTATATACAGCTGCACAGTGGTATACAGGCGCTAAGCAGTATATACAGGCAGCCCCCAGGGGTTTACAGCACCCCCAGGGGGTTATTCCGCGGACACTGGGAGGTATCCCTGCAGCCCCCCTGGGGGTACAATACAGCCCCCTGGGGGTTCTCAACAGCCCCTGGGGGTACACAGCAGTAGCCACCTGGGGGTACCCAGCAGCCCCCTGGGGGTACCAGCAGCCCACCATGGGGGGTGCCCAGCTGCCCCCTGGGGGTACCTATCAGCACCACAGGGTGGTTGCCCTGAAGCCCACTGGGGGTTCCAAACAGCCACTGGGGGTCCAACTGACCCAGGGGGTAACCAGCTTACCCCTGGGAACGGGTACCAAACAGCCAACCAGGGGGTGGTTACTTAACAGCCCACAGGGGGTTACCAACAGCCCCCTGGGGGTGGTCCAACAGCCCCAGGGGGTTCCCAGAGCCCCCTAGGGGGTAACCAACAGCCCAGGGGGTACTAACAGCCCCCCATGGGGGTACCCTGGGGCCCACATGGGGGATAGGTACCAACAGACCCTGCGCGCGCGCGCTCCAGCAGCCCCCAGGGGGTAGCCCTGCAAGCCCCTGGGAGGGTTCCATTCAGCCCCCCAGGGCCGCCGTACTATCAGCCCCCAGGGGGTACCACAGCCCCCTGGGGGGTTACCAACAGCCCCCTGGGGTACCCGTAGCAGCCCCCAGGGGTATCCCGAGCGCCCCCAGGGCGGTACCAACCTGCCCCCAGGGGGTTACAACAAGCCCACGCAGTGGGTTACCACCAGCACACCAGTGGGTACCAGAGCACCGGGGGGTACCAAGCAGCCACCAAGGGGGTACCAAGCAGCCCCCTTGGCGGTACACCAAGCAGCCACCTGGGGGTACCAACATAAGCCCCCAATGCTGGCACTCGGCCCCTTTGTAAAGGCTTCCCCCCCCCGCTGCTTATACATTTTCCCATTCCGGTGTTTGATCGCGCGCTCCTCGATGCCTTCTTCATGCTCCGTCTCGCTGACTGCATCGGGTTTCCTTATCCGGGGTCGCGCATCGCTCGCGCTCAGCGCCTTATGGCGTGCAGACTCCGGAGCATCCCCGGATGCAGCCTAGCGCGGACGGGAGCATGAAGAAGCACCGAGGGAGCGGCGCCGATCAGAACACCGGAAATGGTAGAATGTATATGCAGCGATGGGGGGGGCTTACAAGGGGGGTGGTGCCAGATTTGGGGGGAATATATGAACTGCCTTCCCTGCGCTGATTGACCGGGGAAAGCAGTGGCATAGTATTAATGAGCGGCCCCACGTGATGGGGCCCGCTCATATCAGAAGACTCCCCCCGCCTCCTCCAGCCTCCACTGCCCCGGCCCCACAGCCCCACACGACACGGTTTTACCGTATAGACATTGTATAAAGCGAGGGGGGGAAATTTTCAGCCCAATATGTGGGCTCTGAAAATACTCGGCTATTTATAGAGTATATTCGGTAACTAAAGTGTGTTCATGATACATTTTTTTTTTCTTTTGTTTGTTTTAATCTAAAAAGAACGTCAGTGTAAAAAAATAATTCATATTTGATCAATTGATATGGAATACACATTGCACTTGAATAGTTAAATATTCTAAGATATGATTCCCATCGCGATCCCCCCATCTTGAACCTTGGTACAGATGTGGCTAAGTAGCACAGCATGGATCGACATGGGCAGTTTTGGGAATTTTTAAATTATCGTTTGTTTGGAAATGGGTTTTAAAATTTTGTTGTTTGCGTTCACATGGATAATATATTAACAAAGTTCCTTTGTGACATACCGGTATCTAGTGAAAGCCTGTACTGTTTCTGATCAGAATGGTGTTTATTTTGTTTTCTCTATCCTTATTTCTAGCCAGAGATATGGATTAGAAAATGTAAAGCCATGCAGGCCAAAAAATTTGCGCTGTTTTTTTTTTATTTGTAATTAACAGTGTTACTTATTTTAGAAAAAGAATCTAATCTAAAAAAAAGTCAGGGAAAAAAAAAAAACACCATTACTATTTGGATCACTTGATTATGGAAAGACTCCAGCCCAGCTGCAGCAGCCAAAGGAGTGCACAGGGCAAACAGAAAGTAGGATGCTGAACCTCGAGGGAGTTTAGTCATTTGCATAAAAACTATAGGGATTATTTGGGTACATCTTTGTGCTGTTTGTCGGGATTTTTCGCAACCTAAAAACGTTTTGGCCAATTTCTGAAAGATTGTGAAGGGCACCTCAAGGACCCACATGGCACAAGACTGCGACAGCAGCACATTTCTGTGAAATTAATTAGGCCATGTGCTCACTGTTACGCTTCTGCTGCAAAAACGTATTACCCCAACCAGCCTTCTTATCATTTAAGGTCTATGTGATTTTAAAACAATCTGTGCACAACATGGGCGTTTTTAGGTGTGCATTCACTTGCTGCAGAATCACATGCACTCAAAAATGTCATGCAATTATCTTGTGCGTTTTGTGCTTAGTTTCAAATTTTAATAGCATTCTAACCTCATAGTATATTGTAGTACTAAAAACCGCTCAGCTGAAAAGCAATACAGTTTTGGTGTGTTTTCAAAAGACGCCGTGTTTGTGGCAGTAAACACAGCAAAAAATTGCAGCTCAAACGAAGCTGCACATACATTTAGTGGCAAATATAGCCTTTATGGATGGGGTATAAACACACAATTTATCTGTCAATATAGAACAGATCTCTGGTTGCAGTGAAATCATGGATTCATTGCTCCATTTTGTTACACTGACCACAAATGGTGCAATGTCTCCAGTGGTGTATACAGCAGCCCCAGTGGTGTATACAGCAGCCCCTATATACAGCAGCCCCAGTGGTATTGCAGCCCCTATATACAGCAGCCCCAGTGGTATTGCAGCCCCAGTGATGTATACAGCAGCCCCTATATACAGCAGCCCCAGTAGTATTGCAGCCCCAGTAGTATTGCAGCCCCAGTAGTATTGCAGCCCCACACAAATGCTGGCACACGTCCCCCCCTGTTGTAAGGCCCCCCCCCCTGCTGATTACTTACCATCCCTGGTCTTCAGCAGCACCTCCGCGCCGGTCCTCTCTGCTCCGGTCCTCCGTGATCCCGTCCTCTGTGCTCCGTTCCCCGGCTGCATCCGGGGTCCCCGCGCATCGCAGAAGCGATGACGTCATCGCTTCTGCGACCCGGCTGGTCACATGATACAGCCGGGGAACGGAGCACAGAGGACGGGACGACGGAGGACCGGAGCAGAGAGGACCGGCGCGGAGGTGCTGCTGAAGACCAGGGATGGTAAGTATTCAGCAGGGGGGGCCTTACAACAGGGGGGGACGTGTGCCAGCAGTTTGGGGGGCATTATGTACAGATATGCACTGCTCCCCCTGGCGCTGATTGACAGGGGGATGCAGTGCATATGTAATGAGCGGCCCCACGTGACGGGGCCGCTCAATATACAGTATCCCCACCGCCTCCTCCAGCCTCCCCAGCCCGACACAGCCCCCACCCCACTCACCCTGTATATTGACTCGTGTATAAGCCGAGGGGGGGACTTTTCAGCCCAATTTTTGGGCTGAAAAACTCGGCTTATACACGAGTATATACGGTACTGTTCCATGAGAAGCAGCAGCCATTGCTGTGTGAGAAAAATACAGTTAATATTAATTAAGGAAAACCTACTACGGTATATAATTGCCTAAGGTTCTCTGTCACAGAAATCATGCGCCAGCGCTGATTGGTCGCCCAGCAACCAATCAGCGCCGCAGGATTCCTGTCACAGACAGACAGGCTTCACCGCTATTTGAAGTGAACAGCTGTTCACTTCAAATAGCCGGCAGGACAGCAGAAATCACTGTCTGCTTTCTTGCTGCACCCATCTCTGCATCCAGGAGCCTGGTGCCAGCTTCTCTCTGCTCGCTCCCAGCCGTTCACAGCCCTCCTGCTCGGCGCCCCCATAGTTTAAAACTTGCTTAGAGGGCCTGTGGTGATGTCAGAATCAAGGGCGGAGCCATGTCACTTAACTCTGACATCACCCCAGGTCCATAAGCTTCACGGACTGGGGGAGCAAACCCAGCCACAGCCAGGTACTGCAGTCTAATGACCCCAGACCACAGTCACCACACACTCAGTCCCACACTCACTACACACACGTCACACTGTCTCTCACTAATGCAATTCCCGTGTCGCTGATTGGTCATGGCTGGCCAGCCGCGACCAATCAGCGATGCGGGATTTCCATTCTAGCGAAACAGGCACAGTCCACCCAATCTCCCGGCCCCCCTCCACTTGGTCTCCCGCCTGCTGCTCACCCGCTCCAAGCTCCATCTGCCCACCACTCCATCTCCCCGCCGCTCACCACATTCTTTTCGTGGCATAGACTTGAGAAATTCAAAGGCCGTGGGAGTGGAGCTACCAAAGGGGGCGTCGTAATGGCTGTGAACAAGGACACGCCCACCACATCAGGGCTATGCGCTTGGACACGCCTATTATGATGCCCCCTCTTAACTCCGCCCCCCGAGGCCTTGGAATTGCTGACGTCTATGCTGGAGGAAGAAAAAGAAGACATGCTGGGGTGAGAGGGCGGCTGGACAGAAGCCTGGAGTGGGTGAAAACTGAGGGGGGCCACCGCCCCACACCCGCATATTCTAGGATACCCGATGCGTTAGAATCGGGCCACCATCTAGTTGGGTAATAAAAATAAAGATTTACAGTACACTTGAGATATAACAGTCTTACTATAAAGTGAGTATTAGGGCTAGAGCACACACAACCTTTTCTGTCTGCGGATAAATGCTGCGGTTTTGGCAACTTTTTTGGCTACTAAGTTTTCACTGGATCTGCATTAGTTTTTTTTTAATCCCTAGTGAAAACCATGGCACTTTTTTATATATATAAAAAGTGATATATGCTACGTTTATTGCAGCGATCACAAAGTAGTGCAAGCAGTGATTTACTCATTCTCTGAGTGTTTAAAAAACACTGCATGTGTTTAACCCTGTTATTTCTAGCCCGAGATACGATAAAAAATGTAAAGCCATACCAGGCCAAAATTTGCGCTTTTTTTAAACTTTAAAAATATGTAAAAGATTAACTGAAGAAAAAAAAATTCAAAACTTAATTTATTTTTATTTGTAATTACCGTATATACTCGTGTATAAGCCGACCCGTGTATAAGCCGACCCCCCTACTTTTGCCCCAAAAATCTGGAAAAACCTATTGACTCGTGTATAAGCCGAGGGTGGACCTCAGCAGAGGTATACAGCCCCCAGCAGTGTGGTATACAGGCCCCCCCCAGTGGTATACAGGCCTCCCCAGTGGTAGTATACAGCAGCCCCAGTGGTCGTATACAGCAGCAGCCCCAGTGCTGTATACAGCAGCAGCCCCAGTAGTATATACAGCCCCAGTGGTAGTATACAGGCAGCCCCAGTAGTATATGCAGCCCCAGTGGTAGTATACAGGCAGCCCCAGTAGTATATACAGCAACCCCAGTGGTATACAGCAGCCTCCTCAGTGGTATATACAGACCCCACCAGTATATACAGCAGCCCCAGTGGTATATACAGAAGCCCCAGTGGTATATACAGCAGCCCCAGTGGTATATACAGCAGCCCCAGTGGTATATACAGCAGCCCCAGTGGTATACAGGCCTCAGCAGTATATACAGCAGCCCCCAGGGGTTATACAGCACCCCCCAGGGGTTATACAGCGGCCCCCAGGGGGTACCCAGCAGCCCCCTGGGGGTACCAACAGCCCCCTGGGGGTATCAACAGCCCCCAGGGGGTACCCAGCAGCCCCCTGGGGGTACCCAGCAGCCCCCTGGGGGTACCCAGCAGCCCCCTGGGGGTACCCAGCAGCCCCCTGGGGTACCAACAGCCCCCAGGGGGTACCCAGCAGCCCCCTGGGGGTACCAACAGCCCCTGGGGTACCAACAGCCCCAGGGGGTACCCAGCAGCCCCCTGGGGGTACCAACAGCCCCCAGGGGGTACTAACAGCCCCCAGGGGGTACCAACAGCCCCCTGGGGTACCAACAGCCCCAGGGGGTACCCAGCAGCCCCCTGGGGGTACCAACAGCCCCCAGGGGGTACTAACAGCCCCCAGGGGGTACCCAGTGGCCCCCTGGGGGTACCAACAGCCCCCTGGGGTACCCAGCAGCCCCCAGGGGGTACCCAGCAGCCCCCAGGGGGTACCAACAGCCCCCAGGGGGTACTAACAGCCCCCAGGGGGTACCCACAGCCCCCTGGGGGTACCAACAGCCCCCTGGGGTACCCAGCAGCCCCCAGGGGGTACCCAGCAGCCCCCAGGGGGTACCAACAGCCCCCAGGGGGTACCAACAGCCCCCAGTGGGTACCCAGCAGCCCCCAGTGGGTACCCAGCAGCCCCCTGGGGGTACCAAGCAGCCCCCAGGGGGTACCAAGCAGCCCCCAGGGGGTACCCAGCAGCCCCCTGGGGGTACCAACAGCCCCCAAATGCTGGCACTCGGCCCCCTTGTAAGGCTTCCCCCCCCCCGCTGCTTATACATTACCATTCCGGTGTTCTGATCCGCGCCGCTCCTCGCTGCTTCTTCATGCTCCGTCCTCGCTGACTGCATCCGGGATCTCCATTCTCCGGCCGTCGCGCGATGACGTCATATCGCTGCGACAGCCGGAGATCCCCGGATGCAGCCAGCGCGGACGGAGCATGAAGAAGCACCGAGGAGCGGCGCCGATCAGAACACCGGAATGGTAATGTATAAGCAGCGATGGGGGGGGCCTTACAAGGGGGGGTGAGTGCCAGCTTTTGGGGGGAATATATGAACTGCTTCCCCCTGCGCTGATTGACAGGGGGAAGCAGTGCATATATAATGAGCGGCCCCACGTGATGGGGCCGCTCATACAGCAGACTCCCCCCGCCTCCTCCAGCCTCCACAGCCCCGGCCCCACAGCCCCCACCACACGGGTCTACCGTATAGACCCGTGTATAAGCCGAGGGGGGGACTTTTCAGCCCAAATTGTGGGCTGAAAAACTCGGCTTATACACGAGTATATACGGTAACTAAAGTAGTGTTTCATATACATTTTTTTTTTTCTTTTTTTTTTTTAATCTAAAGACGTCAGGTAAAAAAAATATTCATATTTAGATCACTTGATATGGAATGACCCATTGACACTAGAATAGTTAAATATTTTAAGATATGATCCCATCGCGATCCCAACTTGAACCTTGGTACAGATGTGGCTAAGAGCACAGCAGACACATGGGCAGTTTTGGGAATTTTTAAATTATACGTTTGTTTGGAAATGAGTTTTAACATTTTGTGTTTGCGTTCACATGGATAAAATATTAACAAAGATCCTCTTGTGACATACCGGTATCTAGTGAAAGCCTGTACAGTTCTGATTAGAATGGTGTTTATTTTGTTTCTCTATCTTATTTCTAGCCCGAGATATGATAGAAAATGTAAAGCCATGCCAGGCCAAAATTTGCGCTTTTTTTTTTTATTTGTAATTACCAGTTGTACTTCATTTAGAAACAAATCTAAAAAAAAGTCAGGGAAAAAAAAAAAAAAAAACACATTCCTATTTGGATCACTTGATATGGAAAGACCCAGCCCAGCTGCAGCCACAAGGAGTGCACAGGGCAAACAAGAAAGAGGATGCTGAAACTTCAGGGCGTTCTAGTCATTTGCATAAAAACTATAGGGATTATTTGGGTACATCTATGTGTGTTTGTCGGGATTTTCGCAAAAACGTTTTGGCCAATTTCTGAAAGATTGTGAAGGCACCTCAAGGCCCACATGGCACAAGACTGCGACAGCAGCACATTTCTGTGAAATTAATAGGCCATGTGCTCACTGTACGCTTCTGCTGCAAAAACGTATTACCCACAGCTTTATCATTTAAGTCTATGTGATTTAAAACAGCTGTGCACACATGGGCGTTTTTAGGTGGTGCATTCTTGCTGCAGAAAACACATGCACTCAAAAATGTCCATGAAAATTATCTTGTGCGTTCTTGGGCTTAGTTTTACATTTTAAAGCCATTCTAACCACATAGAAAATGCAGTACTAAAAACTCAGCTGAAACGCAATACAGTTTTGGTGTGTTTTCCAAAAGACAGCCGTGTTTGTGCAGCTAAACACAGCAAAAAATTGCAGCACAAAAACGAAGCTGCACAAACATTTAGTGGCATATAGCCTTATGGTGGGTTTACACACACCAATTTATCTGTCCAATATCTGAACAGATCTCTGGTTGCAGTGAAATCATGGATACATTGCTCCATTTTGTACACAGCCACAAAATGGTGCAATGTATCCATGATTTCACTGCAACCAGAGATTGGTTCAGAGATTGAACAGATAAATTGGTGTGTGTAAACCCACCATTACAGGCACAAATCTTGGCTTGATGACAGGTCTGATCAGCCAAATTATCAGCACTACAAATCCTTAACATACTGTGACAATACACAATCACATTTTTACCACAAATCATGGTTAATAAACCTAAAAGGTGGCCCCTTTTTAGGCTCATGCAATCATCTAATATATAAAGCTGAATGTGTATATGTGTGTATATCCGGGATTGGCAGCTACACCGTCGCCACAAAATTTTGCACAGTCACACGTCTCGACCCCGGGAGCGTCATAGGCTATGTTATGAGGCGAAATTTTAACCCTGCGCATTCCAGTTCACCAAACAATTTTGGCTCTATCTACATAATGGGGAAAAAGTGAATGGAAAAATATTGGAGGAAAATCGACAGCTGTCAGCTATAGAGACAAAATTTTGCAAAGTCACACGTCTGGACCCTGAGAGTCAATAGGGTATAATGGTGTGCACACCGCGTAGGTGGTGAGTGGAGGTGCCAACTAACAGGATTTCTTCAATCCCAGTAAATACAAATATGGATACAAAGTTGCACACTCCTTTAGATGTTTTTGATGCAAGGTTTATTATGAACAATTAATACATCTGTGGTCATTAACTGTTCATAATAAACCTTACATCAAAAACATCTAAAGGAGTGTGCAACTTTGTATCCATATTTGGACCCTGAGAGCGTCATAGGCTATGTTGTGAGGAGAAATTTAAACCCTGCGCGTTCCAGTTCACCAAAAAAATGTTGCCCCTATCTACATAATGGGGAAAAAGTGAATGGAAAAGAGTTGGAGGAAAATCGATAGATGTCAGCTATCGAGACAAAATTTTGCACAGTCACACGTCTGGACCACAGGAGCGTCACAGGCTAGGTTGTGAGGCGAAATTTTAACCCCGCGCATTCCAATTCACCAAACAATTTTGCCCCTATCTACATAATGGGGAAAAAGTGACAGTTACCAGTTGTGAATGAGAGGGGCTTAATGACAGCACCAAAGACTAACAGCACATACCAGCATATAGTCACTAAGGTGGGGCCCCAACATGAGATATTCACCATGCACGGGGACATGTATACACACACCACACGCATACAAAGAGTAACAGCAAGTGTATAGTCACTAAGGTGCAGCCCCAACATTGGATACTCACCACGCACCAAAACAAACACACACACCACAATGAGACACACACAACACAGACAGACACACAACACAGACACACAACACAGAGACAACACACCACACCCCCACGGACACACACACACACACACCCCTATAGCGACACATGCACTCACCCCACAGGGACACACACACATGACAGACACACACCACACATACCCCCCCCTCCCCACAGGGACACACACACATAGCCACCCTATAGGGACACATGCACTCACCCCACAGGGACACACACACCACACAGACCCCCCACAGGGACACACACACACACACACCCTATAGGGACACATGCACTCACCCCTCAGGGACACACACCACAAAGACCCACACGACACAGATACACACACACACAGACCCCAGGGACACACACACCACACAGACAGACACAGATGTGCACAAATCACCTCACACAACTCGCCTCATACGTGTGCTATCTTTAATTTCCAAATATAAACATCTGATTAAAAACAGCCAATGTGCAACACATGTGCCATATAGGGAATTAAGGCAGATGTCAGTCACATGAGCTGTCTATTATGTGTATGTGTGAGGTAACATATACTGCCCGGACGGGGGGAGGGTTTACTATTGGCTGGAGATTTATCAGGCTGCCTATAGCAATCAATCACAGCTCAGCTTCTATTTTCCTACAGGTCATTAATATGACATATTCAAATTCTATTTTGTTATAGCTAACATCAGTTATTTATTAACCCGGGCGTAGTCGGGTACTACAGCTTGTAATTAATATAAAAATAAAACCTGCACTCTTACATGCAACATCCGCGGTTCTGTGTAACTGCAGGGGTTTTAAAAGGGGTAGTCCACATTCAGACCTTGCTCCAGTATTTCCCCTTTATCACCTTCTTCAACTGAGGAGGCACTTACACAGATGAGTCTTATAGTCTTCTGGACCATCAGCATGATTACATCACATCAACCAATCACAAGACTCAGTCCTTCATCGCGGCTTACAGCCCTGCCCAACTGACAGGAGGCGGGGCATACAGTCCATGTCCATATCATGGCATGCACCAGAGGTCTCAAACCTTTCTGACCTCAAGAGCCACATCCAGCTCTACAATAGGTTCGCAAGCCACATCCAGCTCTCCTCATAGTAGTGACACCCAGAACCCCACTACCAGTATAATGACAGCCAAAGCTTTTCCCCCAGAAATCACACTGAGGCAGTATACAAATATCCAGGGGTTCCTACCTTAACCCCAATTCAGGTCTGGTCTTCTACCTGGAGCTACTCATACAAGTCACCATCTGGAGACCTCATCATAGCCTAGTTTCCTAGACCTGGTGCTAATGCACCAAGCTGAAGTATAGTCGCGCGCAACACATCACGGGCCTGTGAGCCACATATGGCTCCGAAGCCACAGGTTGGGGACCCCTGGCATACACCAATGTTCCCCCGTTTTAGCCTGCTGGAGCCATGAACGGGCAGGATATCAGGATTTCTTAGAATTGCACAGGTGATAATTAGTGATGAGCGAATAGTGAAATATTAGAGGTCCAATTATTCTAACCTAATACTTTTTACTAACTAAAGAAAAGGCTTACCACACTGCATGTGTTAATTGCAAGCAACAGCTCCAATATGGTAGTAGGTGCTCGTCTTTCACTGTTTGCCAGCAGTTAATCCAAAAAATTCACAAGAAAAATCAGCACTTTATACCAATCAATGGAAAATCTGACCAGGCTTGATTATTAATAATCCATGATCGTATCATGGAATACAGACACAATGTGGAAACCCCTGATGCGCTTCTGGCGCTACTGCGCCCTGGATCATAGAATCTATATATAATACTATTTACTATTCTTGTATTTGACTTGAATACTGAACCTAATGCAAGTCAAACGGAAACTCAAATATTTGTCTGGAAGATTTCCCATAAAACGATTCTTGTTCCCCTTTGACTTGCATTAGATTCAGTATTCGAGACGAAAACCCAAGTAGTAAAAAGGATTTCGTTTAGAATTATCCAAACCAGAGTACTTCACTAATCATTAATGATATTTTAAAATTACCTGTACATGTGACTATATATATATATTTATTAGTACTGATCCGAAGAATAAAGCAGTCATCGCTTTATCACAAATAACTGCTTAAAAATAAAGAAAAAAATTATTCCTGAATTGCTGTTTGGTTTCGGGCGGCCTACTTAAAAATCAGAATAGAAAATTGATCAAAAGAAAAAAAGAATAAATAGTGGGTGACCGAAATATGGTACCAATATAAACACCAATTCATCCTGCAAAAACAAGCACTCAAATAACTTTTGCCACAAATATAGAAAAATTATAGCTCTGAAAATAAGCCAAAAAAAAGTTTGTTACAAAAAAAAAAACGACCAGAAGAATAAAGTAGTCTAATCAAGAATGACATCAATAAACCAATTCTTGACCTGCCATTGATTCATTCATTGTTCCTCCCATAGATCCCAGAAGCCTCAACATTTCTCACGCGCTCTAGTTTGTGTAAATTACTGAAATATGTCATTCAGACAGAGCCCCAAAAAGGAAGATTCCCTATAATGTGGCAGGGAAGTCACACTAGATTCTGTCCGGCATTAATCCATTGGGGTCCCTCTTTTGTTTGCTACAGTTTTGTGCACCTCTGAAAAGGTCAGACACCACTAAAGAGAGACAAAACAGTCTGAGTATCTCTGATACCTCAGAGAATGGATCCATTGGGGGCTTGATCCGAATCACAAGTTCAGATATTTAGATGCAAACCTCGATGTAAGTGGTTAATGTAGAGCACTGGATACATGTGAACTGACCAATATGTTCTGTACCACAAAATGCCACCAATAAAAGCTTCAACTCAAACAAAGTAGCCATCAGGTCTGTCACATGTTAAGAGAAATAAGGGGTGTCCAAGTGAATGCTCTGGAAAAGCATTCTGGATCCCACCAAAAGAAATGAAGCAAAACCTGAGATCCTAAATTCAAATGCCCCCCTCCTATCTGAGCTCAACAATGTACCTAAACCATAGTTAGTATCCACGTTTTAAAGTAATATAGCGAGGAGAGCCCACTTATTTTACAGGTGTGTTTACAGAACCACAAGCTGAGGACAATGTATTGAGCACTACAAGGGCATATCTGCACTTTGCATTCTGTAATTTTCACTGTTTTTTTTGGAAAACATTCATAGTGTCTCTACACACAGAATTTACACCCCAATGGAAATTCATCTAAGGGGTCGCTTGAGGGGGTTTCCACTGTTTAGGCAAATCAGGGCTCTGCAAATGGAGTCAAAACTATTCTAGAAACATCTGTGCTGCAGAAGTCAAATACAGCTCCCTCCCCCAAGTTTTGACGTGTTACCAGACCGTACTATATAGTGACATGTGGTATTGCCAAGATTAGCAGAAATTGTTTAACAAATTATGGGGCCTATAATGAGCCAATTCCCTTGTGAAAATAAAAAGTCTTGTGCCAAAACAAATGTTTTAGTGATAAAAATGCAATTATTGACTTGACTGCAGAATGGTATAAAATTCTTTTCAACACATCTGTGGTGTCAACATCCTATATGCATCACTAGATGTATTCATTGAGGGGTGCAGATCATAAAATGTGGTCACTTTATAGAGGGTTCTGATGTTCTGGCACCTCAGGGGCTCGGTCAAAGTGACAAACATTCTAGCAAAATATGCATTCAATATGGTGCTCCTACCTGTCTGGGCTTTGCGCTGTGCATCTAAAGTAATTCTAACCACATATAGAATATCAGCAAATTCTGAAATTGTGTAACAATTATGCTGTCTATTTTCTCTTAATAGCCCTTTTGAAAAATAAAGATCTTGGGCTAAAACAATATGGAAAAATATTTTCATTTCCACAACCCAATGTTACACATTTCTGTGAATCATCTGTGGGTTAAAATGCTAACTTCACCCCAGACTAATTCCACAAGCGGTGTACTTTACAAAATAGGGTCACGCGAGTGGTTTCTGCTGTTTTGGCACTATAGTGTCTCTTCAAAAGCGACATGGCGCATGCCATTCTATTCCTGCCAAATCTGTGCTTGACAAGTTCCTTCCTTTACAAGCCCTGCCGTATGCCAAAACAATTTTCTGCCACATATGGGGATTGGTGTACTCAGGAGAAATCGCACAACAAACTGTATGGTCCATTTCCTGCTGTTACCATTGTGAAAATGAACAATATGGGGCTAAAGCAACATTTTTGTTGGAAAAAATTATTCTTTTTATTTTCAAGGCTCAATGTTAAACAATTCTATGAAATACCTTTGGGATGAAAGTGCTCACAGCACTGCTAGATTAATTCTGGGAGGGGTGTATTTTCCAAAATGGTATCACTTGTGGGGGTCTCTACTGTTTAAGCACATTGGGTCATTGTTTTCCTGGAAGACCCATGATCTGGGTCAGAAACCCAGTTTTCGGACACTGGGCACCATATTGCACCCCAAAATCCTTTGGTAACCTTCAAATTTCATGATGTATTGCACAAAATCTTGGTACCCAGAGCCAGCTAAGGGCCTTTCACACTTGCGGTTTTTTCCGATCTGGAAGATCAGGAAAAACCGATTCTTACAGTATTTTGCCACACTTTAATTTTGTCAGGTAGAATCTTGTAGCTTCATGTTTTCTCCTGAAATCATTAAAGAGAATGGGCAAATAAAATGAATCCTGTAAGAATCAGGTTTTTTCCTGATCTTCAAAAAACCGCAAGTGTGAAAGGCCCCTTAATTCTACTTTTACAATGCAATAAAGTAATGCCTGATTCGTTGGAAGAAATATTTTTATGCAGGTTTAAATTCCATCACACTTCGCATCGCATCATTCTGTGTAAAACGGCGATCTTCTGAGCAAAAGAAAGAGTGATTGGCCTGACCTGACAGCCCAAATCACATCTCTATCTACTACTAGAAAAATGGCTAAGGCTACGTTCACACATTGCGTATTTTGCCGCGTTTTTTTACGCGCGCTTTTCAAAATACACAATGTGCCTTTTCTCTGCCTGCAAAGTGAATGGGAAATTCACTTTGCAGTGCAGAAATTGCGTAAAAATACGCACTGCGTTTTCCGGGAGAAAGCGCAGCTCCGTAAACAATTGATATGTCAATTGTTTACGCAGCTACTTCTGCGTATTCTCCCAGAGGGGAGGAAGAATCCTGCTTCCTCCTCCCCTCTTTGACAGCTGTGGCCGCCCATTAGATTTCACATTGTATTAATATACACTGCGAAATCTAAATTAAACAAAAGCAAGTGAATGAAAAATAAAAAAGAATGAATACTTCACCTCTCCGACGCCTTCTCCCGGTGTCTGGTGCCTTCTGCCGCTATCCGGTCTCCGATTCCAAGTGAGATCTCTTCTAACAAGACCTGTGGTGATGTCAGAGGGGCGTTCCCGGGCACTCGTGGTCATGTGATACATATCACATGACCGCGAACAGCCAATCAGCGCTGGGAACGCCCCCCCCTCTGACGTCACCACAGGTCTTCTCAGTACACCTCTCACTTGGAGCCGGAGAGCAGCAGAAGGCACCAGACAGGGGGAGAAGGCGAAGAGAGTGGGACAGGTGAAGTATTCATTCTTTTTTATTTTCCATACATTTGCCTCTGTTTAATTTAGATTTCACAGTGTATATTAATACACTGTGAAATCTAATGGGGCTGTCACAGAGGGGAGGAGGAAGCAGGATTTTTCCTCCCCTCTGTGACATCACTGCGCTTTCTGGAGTAAAGAAAGCGCAGTGTGTGGAAAGCCCAAGCGTATTTTGTTGCGCTTTTTTGCGCGGGCCGAAAAACGCGGCAAAAAGCGCAGCAAAATACGCAAATGTGTGAACGTAGCCTAAATAACTATTTTTTCTATATATGAAATGACAGCCTGTGAATGTAGTAAGCACAAGTAATCTGGTCAATGTATCTTGTGGGCAATAGGACTCATCTGATCAATACTGAAAGAGAAAGAGGGAAAACAAGCGCAAATAGTGTCTTATCTCCTAGATGTGATGAATGCAAGGAACTAAAGTCACTGCTCACCTTGTGCAGTTGCGAGATCCACAACCGGTGTATGCACGTATTGCAGCTGCTGCCGGACCCACACTCCACACACTTGCTGTGGCTGCAGTAATGATCCCAATGGACGGTGTTTTCATGTCCCGCGCAAACTGGCGATGAAAAAACGAGCCGAAGATTCCACGAAATTTATCAATGGTGCCATTTATCATCAATCTCTATGCGTTTTGGAGCATCTCCATGCAGTTTCATCAGGAAGGTTACCATGTCCTGGGTGGATTTGGTGACCTTCCTGATGAAAGGGCATGGAGATGCTCCGAAACGCATAGAGATTGAAGATCAAAGGCACCATTGATTCATTTTCATCAGCAGCTTGAGCGGGACAAGAAAACACTGTCAATTGGGAGCATCTGATCAATACAAACAGCTGTGACAGTTGTGGGTGCAGTGTTGGAGGGCTGAAGTAGCAGTGTAGATTTAGTTGTGAGTATTATAGAACAGTAGTTAGGACATATCTTTTGAAGGCCACAATCTCCAGTTTCCCCGATCTTGCAATACTCTTCAGTATAACGAGACAATACACTTTTTTTTATTGTTTGTATGGCTCGCAGACTTCCATGGGGCGCTAGTGACACAACTTACGAATTCCGGACAGTTAAGAGATATGGGCAGAAGATGGCACCAAGGTACCGGAGTGACTACAAACAAAGAAAGGTTGAAAACACTGGAGGGTTGTGTACAAGAACAAGGTCAGGAGGCTTAGATTTAAAGTGCCACTACAGTGCTGATTAGAAAATAAAGCATCAATCCATGTGTTTAACAGCTACTAATGTAGGGAACGAGGACCATTTCTGAACTCTTCTATTCAATAATTTAGCATTCAAGCTTGTGGTCTTGCTGCAGCAGAGTCCAGAATGCCGGCATCCTCTCAGTCTCTCACTCAGTCTTTACTGGCCTCTCAATAAATCAGAAGGAAGATTGTCTCTACAGCTTTATAATGTTTTCCCCATCACAAGCAGAAGAGGGTCAATAACAGACTGATGATACAGAAAGATGATAAAAGCTTACGGATACAAGTGTGACCAGTATAAGATTTTCTCTTCTGTTTAAGCCGCTTTTAATAAATGTGAAATTATAAAACAGAACTCCTAAAACTGCCTGTTAAATTCATTGTAGCGTGTCCGAATTATTCAGAATGCATATTTAAAAAGGTTGTTGTAATAGCGATTCAACACGGGAAAAACAGATGGCTTTTTAAGAAGTAATGTAAAATGCATCACAATAAAGCGCCCGGCTAACAGATATTGCTTCCTAATTAGTGTAAAATATAGAGTTTAGTGAATGCTCGGCCAGCATTTCTCCAGTCTGTTGGGTGGTTTGATTTTAACCTAACACATAGCGTGTCTGGCCAATTAATAAGTCTGATAGCATGCTGTCATAAACCACAAATTACATGATTAAGGCCACATTACAAGCATTGGGAAAGGCTTCCCTGATGTCATAGGAAGAGATTCAATCGGGATTCTGGCACCATATTTACTGTGCTTTACCAGAGCCCATTTCAGCAGTGTATGTACAACCCCTGGCAAAAATTATGGAATCACCTGGCTCAAGAGGATTCAGTTGTTTAATGTTGTAGAAAAAAAAGCAGATCACAGACATGGCACAAAACTAAAGTCATTTCAAATGGCAACTTTATGGCTTTAAGAAACACTAAAAGAAATCAAGATAAAAAAAATGTGGTAGTCAGTAAGTGTAATTTTTTTTAGCCCAAGCAGAGGGAAAAAAATTGTGGAATTGCTCAATTATGAGGAAAAAGTTATGGAATCATGAAAATCATGAAAAACAAAAAAAGAACACTCCAATACATTACTAGTATTTTGTTGCGTCACTTCTGGCTTTATAACAGCTTGCAGTCTCTGAGGCATGTACTTAATGAGTGACAAATAGCACTCAATATCAATCTGGCTCTAACTATCTGATTGCTGTTGTCAGATCAGCATTGCAGGTTGGAGCCTTGTCATGGACCATTTTCTTCAACTTCCACAAAAGATTTTCAATTGGATTGAGATCTGGACTATTTGTAGGCCATGACACTGACCTTGTGTCTTCTTTCAAAGGAATGTTTTCACAGTTTTTGCTCTATGGCGGGATGCATTATCTTGAAAAATGATATCCCCAAACATCCTTTCAATTGATGGGATAAGAAAAGTGTCCAAAATATCAATGTAAACTTGGGCATTTATTGAAGATTTAATGACAGCCATCTCCCCAGTGCCTTTACCTGACATGCAGCCCCATATCATCAATGACTGTGGAAATTTGCATGTTCTCTTCAAGCAGTAATCTTTATAAAGCTCATTGGAACAACACGAATCAACAGTTTCAGCATCATCACCTTGCCCAAAGCAGATTCGCGATTCATCACTGAATAGGATTCATCCAGTCATCCACAGTCCACGATTGCTTTTCCTTAGCCCATTGTAACCTTGTTTTTTTCTGTTTAGGCGTTAGATTGCTTTTGTTTAGCTTTTCTGTATGTAAATCCCTTTTCCTTCAGGCAGTTTCTTACAGTACGGTCACAGACATTGACTCCAGTTTCCTTCCATTCGTTCCTCATTTGTTTTGTTGTGCATTTCCTGTTTTGGAGACATATTGCTTTACGGTTTCCGGTCTTGATGCTTTTAGGTCTTCCTTGGTCTATCAGTATGTATCCTTTTAACAACCTTCCCATGTTTGTATTTGGACCAGATTTTACACACAGCTGACTGTTAACAACCAACATTTTTGCAACAGTGTGTGTTGATGTACCCTCTTTAGCGTTTGATAATCCTCTGTTTCAATTGGCATCTCTCGTGTTGAAGCCAAGATTCATGTCAGTCCACTTTGTGCAACAGCTCTCCAAGGTGTGATCACTCAGTTTTAGGGCCACTTTACACACACCAACTTACCTGTCCAACTTCTGAACAACTTACTGATTGCAGTGAAATCATGGACACATTGTTCCATTTGTACACAGCCACAAAATGGAGCAATGTGTCCATGATTTCACTGCAACCAGCAAGTTGTTCAGAAGTTGCACAGTTAAATTGGTGTGTGTAAACCCACCATTAGATGCAGACTAACAAGCAGATCTTATTTGATGCAGGTGTTTTGGGAATGAAAATTCACAGGGTGATACCATAATATTTTATCAGAATTGAGTGATTCCATAATTTTTTCCCTCTGCTTGGTCTGAAAAAAAAATTACCCTTACTCACTACCACATTTTTCATCCTGATTTCTTTTAGTGTTTCTTAAAGCCATAAAGTTGCCATTTGAAATTACCTTAGTTTTATGCCATATCTGACCTGCTTTTTTTTTTTATACAACATTAAACAACTTAATGAACATCCTCCGTTCCAGGTGATTCCATAATGTTTGCCAGAGGTTGTAGAAGAAAAGGCTTCATCGGACACATGTCGTGTCCATAGTTTTCACGGATTAATGCATTCCCATTATAGTCTCTTGAGCTGTTCATATGTCAGTGTTGCTTTATTTATGGAATGTGTGCATGCGTAAAAATCACATGGGTCCATTTTTTCCTGGCTTCACAGGTGAATAAGTGCCAATACAAGTCTATGGGTCTGAAAATCAGACAGCATCAATACATCAATGTGCAATGTGATTAAAGGGACTCTGTCAGGTCATTTTTCAGTATGATACTTTTACTACCCTTGAATAGGCAGACCTTTTAAAATACATGTAAAATCATTATTGTACTGTTTGTAAGTTTCCTTGCTGTAAGCATTTTCAGACCCTGCAGGTCCTGTCTATTACTTTTACAGAAGAATAGTCTGGCTGCTGTATAAGTGTTATTTAACACTAGAACTACTGCACTCGTGACACCTACATAGAAATACATAGTGCAAAATAGTCAAAATGACTACCTCAGTAGTTCTAGTGTTAAATATCACAACCCTTCCAAACTGGTGTTCTGTCCCTCCCCACTGTGGTCTGTGGGGGAGGTGTTCTGTGCTGCACTGCGTAACAGATTATTATAAGAACATTAGCTTTCCTGCAGGCATTTAATGTATCTGGCTGAGCAAATCATCAAATGTTCTTATAATCGCACAGAAATATGTCAGACAGCCAGCATACACTACACAAGTCTCAGATACACACAATGACATGAAGAGCTCAGAGCTGCAGCTAAGCACACACCTCCTGAGTCACACAACAGACAGATCAGAGAGCAGGGCTGTTTAGTGATACATGAATATTAATTTCTTGGGGAGTGAGCAGCAGAGAACTCACTATGAGTGACAGATGTAATAGATCTTTTATTTTTAAATTTACAGAGGATAGGAAGAAGATATCTATTATATAATCACGAATGGGATTTTTGCCCCTTTTGAGTCCGCTCACGCAGCGAGTCAATGTCGTCATGTGGATACGCCCGAAGCATTGGCCGCGCAGCGGCCATTGCGAGCAGTTCTAAGGCGACTCGCTATGCCCGCGCAGCGGGCATGGCGAGTCGCCTTAGCAGCGCGAAGCATTGGCCGCGAAGCGGCCATTGCGAGTCAGAGACTCGAACTGCTAGAATCCCGATGCATGTGCATCGGGCACACAGCTAGTAAATAATAGAAATACATGAATAGAAAGCGTAGAGAAAAGAATTACAACATGATAGCCATTACATAAGGATTTTTGACCAGACAGATACCCTTTAACATTAATGTATAGGAGAAGCTTTGAAATTAATTTCTCCATATGTGAAAATCACTGATGAAACACAAAGACAAAACAGTCTGGTCCCAAAACACCAGCAACTCCCAGATCCAGTCCCAGCGATACTCGCAGGGCAGTGGATTCAGTGCCCATTCTGGTGGAGTTGGATTCGGTATAAAATGGACTGACTTAGACACCTAAAATATATAATACGGTAAATTAAGTACAGTAGTTCAATGCAGAATTTGCTAAATATTATGTTCTTATATTCTAAATATCTTGCTTAATGTATCAAAGATTAAAGCCTGATGTTGGGGGGGGCATGGCCTGCAAGTTCATGGTGCTGGTCGCTTGTACTGAGAGTTCCCGTAGGCATCTGCTCACAAGCAGCTTCAGCAGCAAGCCCCTGAATCAAATTTCACCCCAGTGAGGTGGGAACTTAACCTCCCTGGCGTTATCAATAGGTCAGGAATTTTGTGCTAAAAGCGGGCTTACCCGCAGTTGCGGCAGATGCGGTGAAAAAACCGCATCTGCCGCACTTGCCGCATAGCCGCCGCACTTGCGGCGCGGTTGCGGTAATCGCCATAGTAAGTATAGGGGGACTTGCGGCAGATGCGGCAAGTGCGGTTTTGCACTTGCGGCAAGTGCGTTTTTTTCGCGGCCGCACCTGCCGCAAGTGCAAAACCGCACTTGCCGCATCTGCCGCAAGTCCCCCTATACTTACTATGGCGATTACCGCAACCGCGCCGCAAGTGCGGCGGCTATGCGGCAAGTGCGGCAGATGCGGTTTTTTCACCGCAGCTGCCGCGACCGTGGGTAAGCCCGAGCTGGACTCGGGGTTACCGCTTCTAGCAGTAACTTTTAACCCCGAGGCAGGCTCGGGAATACCGCTTGGCAGGTTAACGAGGACTGACTGGTGACATCATGCCCAGGGGATCCTCCAGGAGAGTGGGGGAGCCACAGAAAGTGACAGACTTCTTTTCCCTGGAGAGGTCCTCTGCTACCTCCCCCAGCATGGCTGCTGCTTCTCCTTCATCCTCCTCCCACTCCTCACAGAGCCCTGCAGCAGGGACAGAGCAGGATGATGACAATTCCCCCATCACCAAGGCACATGCAGCTCCTTCTGGGATCACTCAGGAGATAATTACAAGACGACCTCAAAGGTATACTGAGGGGAGCTGACGAAGGATATATCATCACTCGGGGAGCGCACTTCTCACATAGAATAGAAGATGGCCGACTACGCTTCAGCCCACGACTATTCCATCATGGAGAAGGAGATGTTTCAGTTGAAATAGAATATGTGGGACTTGGACGATAAAACCAGGCGCTGTAACTTTCGCCTGTGGGGGAAGGGTCCCTGAAACAGTGGGAGATGGGGAGAGTGCTTTTACTGCTACAGCATTTATTCAACATGTCCTCTTTGAGACCCCCTTGAGTGATCTACGTATAGAGAAGACATATAGACTGCCTAAGCGGCCTCATGTGAACCATTCATTGCCCAGAGACATTCTAGTCTGTCTCTCCAGCTTCAAAGGAAGCCCTTCTACTAGCCCTGGGGAGGAAACCCAGCCTCCCTGAAACCATTGCTGCATTCTCTGTCTACCTGGACCTCTCCCCAGGCACCCTGGCAAGACACAGAGAATTTACACCCTACTGCAAGGTTCCTCTGTTAAAGTTCGCTTCAAGTATGAGGGCTCTCATCACATGTTCAACTCCCCCAAAAAGCTGGGGAATGCCTTAAAGAGTCCTGGAGCTTGTTCCATACTACAGGATCAAGCCCCTCCAACCCTTTCCCGCAGTTAGACAGGAGGTCAGTTACTTCTGATTGGGAAAAAGTTGGCTGAATGCCGACATAACTGTTTTCCTACCTCCTCTCCTTTTTGGCACACTTTATTTTCCCCTTTTTTCTTCAGGTGCCAAACCTGTGGGAGCTTGCCTGCAGTAGCCCAGCTCTCCTGCCTGTTTTGCCTATTGCCCATCCAGGCCGGGTGGTTTACCTGCGCACCCTTGAGCGCACTTTTTTGCCCCCTCCACCAGGTTTTTGACTGAACCCCAGGTTTACATACACACTTCCCTGTGTTTCCTCTCCCATCCTCTCTCCTTTTCAGCCAGATTATCTGCCATCTGACTTGTTCGCGCTCACTCAGACTTTCCACCACGAGTATAAAAATTGTGTTCCTTAACGATAAAGGACTTAACTCGCCTGCAAAACACTCCACATTTTGAAGGGAAGCTCAAATGTCTAGAGCAGATGTGTTGTGTATTCAAGACACACACCTAATACAGGAGGACAATGCGAGACTTCATCACCATTTATTCCCTCACGCCTTTTTCTCCAACCACACGCAAAAAAAGGTGGAAGTTTGCATCTAAATCAAGAACTCTCTGCAATATAGGTTGATTCATTTATTGATCCGTCTGGTAGACTTGTAATTCTGACATGTATCTCTGATTCTGGAGGTTACGCTAGCATCTACCAAATGTTACTCTGCCCCAGGACCCCACTGTTCCCCCAATGAGTATTTCTGGGCATTTCCCCACATTCTAGCTCCTTTGCTCTCCAGAACCTTCATATATTGTCAAACCTCTGAGTCTATTACCCCTCTTAGCCTCAATGTCACCAGAGTTACAATCACAAAACCTGGCAAGCCCAGAGTCCCCAGGAAGCTACCGCCATATCTCTCTCCTCAACTGTGATGCAAGTATTTTTCCAAACTCCTTGCCAAAAGGTTGCTCGTGGTGATCCCAACGTTGGTAAACTCAGACCAGGTGGGCTTCGTAGCGGGTCGCCAAGCTAAGGATGGCATGAGGAGAATGTTAGACCTCATCCGCGTGGCAGAGTTGAGGGGGCCCCCAGTGAATTCCTCTCCCTGAAAGCAGAAAAATCATTCAATAAGGTGCACTGGTGGTACCTCCGACAGGTATTGAGACGGTTCGGGATTTCTGGCCAGTTCCTCTCGGCGGTCCGGTCGCTATACTCCAACCCTAATGCGAGGATCCTCTCCTCGGGCTCTCTCTCATGCAGCTTCCCGATCACCAACGGGACCCAACAAGGGTGCCCTCTCCCTCCAATCATTTACGCCCTTGCTGTTGAGCCCCTTGCTGTATTGATCTGATACAACCAGGACATCTCGGGTGTTCGGGTTGGCTCCAAGAGTCATGTTTTTGGCCTGTACGCCGAAATTATAATAACCTGCACAAACATTTCTCCTTCCCTTTCGGCAGCCGTATCCTCCCTGGTCACCTACTCCCGTCTCATATTATAAACTTCATGCCTCGAAATCTATGATTCTCCCGATCCTGGTTCCCCAACTTACTATTGACAACCTTCAGACGAAATCCCCTTTCAGGTGGGAGCCAGGCGGGATCCTCTATTTGGGTACAACCGACTCCCTCGCACCAAACCATAGATTGTAACTTTAGTCACCTCATGTCTACCCTTGGAAGTGAGATATCCTCACATCCAATATCCTCCTTGTCTTGGGTTGCAAGGATTCACTTATTCAAAAAGTTACTCCTCCCAAAAATCTTATATTACTTCAAGTGTATCCCAATTACCATCCCTAGCAGAACTTTGCTCAAACTACAAAACCTAGTTTCAAGGTAAGTGTGAGCTAATAAAAAAAACAAGGGTCGCTAGACTGATTCTCTTCTGTTCTGCTCTGGAGGCATGGGGGTCCCAGACTTGTCAGGGTACCATTCTGCGGCTATACTGGAGGAAGCCAAAAATTGGTGGCATCTCTTCTCCTCCATGGGTTGGGTACAAATTGAATCCTCTTTTGCGGGGAGCCTCCCACAGGGATCTGCTGGCTTCGGAAACGTTCAGACCTACTGGACTTCATCTCCCATTGCCCACCATGCGCGCACTCTGCTCTCTGGTTGGAGGCATGCGGTGGGGAAATGGATTCTCCTCAACCCCACGACCCCCCCCCCTTTCCCGAATAAAGGAGTTTCTCCCTCCTGAGCTCCGAGTTTCCAGAGGCAAACAGATATCACTACCAAATTATTCAAATTAAGCACTTCCTAGCCTCCACCTCATACATGAAAGATTTGAGGCCCCAACGTACTTCCTCTTTGTTCCAAAGATTTCTCCCGTCTGACCCCTGTCAGACCAAAGGCCTCTCAGGCAGTTATAGAGAATTTCTCTTCTCAGATATTCCCCTCAAATTAAACTACGGTACATGCAGAGGTGGGAGATGAACCTGGGCTTCACTGCCTCTTATGAAGATTGGCAGGCGGCTCTGTCAGGGATTCACAGGGATAGGCGGTGTGTCAACCATTTGGAAAATCTGAAAAAGATTCATCTCCGATGGTACCCGTCTACCTCTCCTCTGGCTCACTTCACCCCCGGCCAGTCTCTGCTGTGCTGGAGACCGTGTGGGCTTGAGGGTACCTTGACACACGTGGTGGTCCTGCCCAAAGATCACTCCCTTTTGGACAGTAATTGCTAGTCTGATCCGATTCCTCTCTGGTATTAATAGTGATCTTACCCCACAACTGGCGATTTTGAATGTTTGTATAGATCAGTTACCCCCTGATCTCCGGGGAGCGATCTCCTATGTCCTAATAGCAACCAGGTGTGCCTGGCGGCAATATGGAAGTCTCACTTCCCCCTACTTTCAAGGAGGTGATCGAAAAAAGCAACTCCATCTTTCAGCATGATTTTTTTTCTATCCTTCGCTAAGGACACCAAACAGAGGGTCTTGGAAGGGTGGGTTATACGGGAGCAGCACCCACTAGCAGCCCCGATTTCCCATTAACTACTTGGTACTTACTCACATTGATATTGCATGTGTCTGTTTGTACTTTATTGTATTCTGCTTCGCGATGGCTCCCTTTAATGCCTGGTTTTATCCCCCCTCCTGTCTCCTTCACCCCCCCACTCCCCCTTGCTCCAGCTAAACCCCTGTTTTCCTTCTGTTATGTGATTGTTATCACCGAAAGCTTAAAACATTTATTGTAGTACAGTGTGAACATCAGGCTTTGCTTTCAAAAAATATCACTTAAACATGAGCCAAGTATGAGGGGGTCGCAGTCAGGGAATTTGAGGTGTCTGAGTCGTTGGTTTGGCTTACTGACTCCACAGCCCTGGATACTCGCACCATTTTGTTTTGCATACATGAACAAACCTAAGCGTCTGAATGATGCCCAATACTGGGTAAACAAATTTTCATAGGAGTGGAGTCCATTTTGTCATAAGATGGACAAACTTGAGAAATCTAATATAAAGCAGAGTGTGTGTGTTTGTGTGTCCACTAATGGAATCTGCACCATCGTACCAGCAAATCACCAAATTTTGCACACACCCCATTTGACTCAGAATATCTGACTGTTTTCAGGGAACATTTTGACCCCGCACTTTACAGTCATTTGCCAAAAAAGACCCATTAAGAGTGTGTGTGTCCACACATAGCCAGCTATATTTTCTATTTACTTTAGCACAGATGTGCAAAATAATCATTCAGTATATAATAAATTGGATAGTTCCCACTTTCTGCATAGCATATTTACAATTTAGCAAAGTTTTTGGGGATTTTTAAATTGTATTCCAATAAATATATTTTATGTTAAAAGGCCTGATGTTACCATGTTACATTAAATTTACTACTTAAACATGAGCCGTGTATGAGGGCGTTTGAGTCAGGAAAATTGAAGATTCTGAGTTTTGGCTTCCAAACACCACAGCTCTGCTTAAGAGTTAAAAAAAAAAAAAAAAAAAAAATGATGACGCAGAGTCTTCTCATTGCCAAGTTGTGGCTACGTTCAGATGGCAGTATTTTCTCTCTGAATTTTAAATGCCTAAATCAGGAGAGGAACAGAGTAGAGTAATGGTGGGTTTACACGCTAGGATGTCCTGAACGATATCCTTGGAATGATCACGTGAACGTGATCGTTCCAACATCATAAGTGCGCTGTTACACACACAAGGATATAGTTCACGATATCCTATGCGGCAGCGCAACTGTTAAATAGGAGAGCAAGGACTGAGCGATGTAATAAAGCGGCAGGAATGGGAGCTTTTTGAACGATATCGTTCAAAAAGGTGTCACACTGAACGATGATGCTTCCTGAAGCAGCGTTAATTGGATGATCAGGATCTCAAATCTAGGATGAACAATCCATCGATCTTTTCATCCTATATCGTTCGTTCACACGCAACAACGGCCAAACGATATCTTTTCAACTATCACAAATCTGTGACGTTTCAAGGATATCGTTCAGGATATCCTAGCGAGTAAACCCACCATAAGACAGCTTTCACGTCAGCGATTTTGTACAATTGTGGCAA